>BQNB010004587.1:0-42500 GCA_026074375.1 Tanacetum coccineum | reverse complement strand
CTGCATCGTTAATTTTTTATACGCGTTAGTTGTGAGAAAACTATTTTTTATACTTTTTAATCTGTAGGATTTATTTGTTTGCGTCCTCATATTTAATAGTTTGTTTTTTTTTTCTTATATGCTTATGTGGGTGCTACATGGTTTTAAATGTTTTTTTTTTTGGCTATGTACGGTTTTTATTTTTTTAATAAAATTTTTATGGGAACATGAACGTTTTTTTATTGTATTCTGTGTGAGTTGTGGGGGGGGTGTTTTTTCGGTCTCATTTTAATAGTGCGGGTTAATTTTTGCGATTAAAATTTTATTTTTATTCTTTTCTATTTTGTTAATTTGTGCGGGTTTATTTTTTCGTGATCTCATGTTTAATAGTTTGTTTTTTTTTATATATGGGCTTATGTGTTGGGCCTCATGTCGCGAGTATTTTTTTATCTGAATAAGTCAATATTTTTGTAGTTTTTTTTTTCTATTTTATGCCGAGCGGTTTTTTTTTACATTGCCTACAAAAAAAAATGCCAAATGGGCCGGCCCAAAATGGGAGCCCATTGGGCCGGGAACAAGTAGCGACGCAGCGCAAAACCGGCAGCGTTTTTTTATTTTGTGTCTGGTTTAATTTTTCGGTCACATGTTTAATAGTTTGTTTTTTTATATGGGCTATGTGTATTGTGCCTATGTTGCGAGTATTTTTTTATCTGAATAAGTCAATATTTTTGTAGTTTTTTTTTTCTATTTTATGTCGAGCGGTTTTTTTTACATTGCCTAAAAAAACAAAAAAAAAGCCAAATGGGCCGGCCCAAATTAAGAGCCATTAGGCCGGGTACTGTAGCGACGCTGCCAAAAACGGCAGGGTTTTAACTCCTTTATAGTATATATGTATAATATAATTTTTTTAAACTTGAATTTATTTTTTTGCTAAAAATGTTTATAGCTGAATAAATAAATAATTACTATTATGTAATCCGGGTAACTCGGTTCGGTTTAATGCAATTTGAATTCGATTCGGTTCGATTTTACCAAAAAAAATTATTCGAACCGAATAAACTGAACAACCCCACAACTGAACCGATGAACACCCTCCCTCAAATAAAAATGGTTTCGTAGACCCGACTAAAACATCGAATCATTTGACTTAATCAACATGTGGATTCTTGGCACATTATCCACCGTCCATGTTGTTCACTAACCCCTCCCCCACCTCCATCTTATGATTTTCTAGACACTTCACCATCCCATATCACTCGTCAACGCTTATTATTACCTTGATAACCTCTACACTGGCGAATTTACTATCCACATAAACTGACTCTCGATGTAACCCAAACCAATCCTATTTGTCCCCAACCCAACAACAACAGCTGCATCAGTCCACACTCACTTCAGCCACTAATGAGCTACCTCATACGGCTCCTTATTAGGCTGGTCCACCAAACCCTTGTTGGGTTTTATAATCTAATTAACCATATTAATTATCACGAGTACGCAGCGGAATAAATGATTACGTGTAGAATAAAAACTTAAACAAGATAAATAACATGAACCTTTTACAAGAAACCGATACACCGTTAAGGTAACCGTAAACACCTGTCTTCTGATAATACAGCGTGTGTATAACGTCACACTTGAAACCACCAAGAAAATCAAAGGTATGATACCTCTAAGCTTACATACACAATACGTTCTTAGCAAACAATGAAGTATGCTAAGTAACTAGTATGTATTAGCAAACGATCACCAAATCTTGACAATCAAGTAAACCGAATGAGTCTTGTTTTTAGAAAAATAAAGAACAGAAGGTCAAACCACCAAAAGACCACGAAAACCCTTTGGGGGTTTAATAAGCGATCGAACAGGGAAAGGAAGAAAACCAAAAAAACCTTTAAAGGTTTTAAGGTTCGGTCAAGCTAAAAACCCACAAGGACATCATCATAATGAAACAATTAACCTTTTATTTATAGAGTTGATCTTCTAATCCTTGTAGGATTACTTCTCTTGCCGACTAGGAATAAAAAGAGTAAACCAAACCCTTTAAACTTCGGTTTATTAATAATTAGCCCCTCACGTTTAACCATTAAACGTTTAACTAATTATTTAATACTCGTTAACTTTTAACGATCGTTTGTTATACATTTAATATATTACATTAATATATTTTCTCGTCATTTAACATATAAACGTGTGCGTCCCCTTAGGTTCGAAAATATTTTCGGACATATATTAATTCATATATGGTCATAATCCAACAGCTCCCACTTGGACATGTATGAATAATATAATAACATTGGTAAGCGTCTAGCAACACGCCAATGCTCCCAAAAACATCCGAGTGTGGTTTCACAGGGCATGAACAAATGATTTATGAATTTACAATCCCTTTGTTTCCGATACCGTTGTTAAATTGGATATGGATCAATGTCATTCCATATTTAACGATTCTGTTTCTCATATATGAAGTAATCAAGATTACTAAAAATCAATGAGACATATCTACATGAGTTTTCAGGTACGGCCATACACACATCTGATTATTTCTATGAGGGGCCCAGTGGTATCTTCTTCAACAATTTGAAGGAACAAATTCTATATTGACTACAAGTGTCCAGTCATCATGTGGCATAAACCATTCTGACATAGCCCTTATTAGTTACCTTATTCAGGACAACTTAAACTATATCAAGAAGGAATATCCACATATGCTAAACCTACTTGCGTCTCAAGTCTAAGGATTTATGTAAATAAAATCACGTACAAGATTCACTTGATGACGTCGATCCATAAAGTGATATTCTTATGGCGGGGAAATCCAATATTCATTTTATGAATATCATGTGAGTTTGGTGGACTCATCCTTAATATCTCCAATATCACCAATCACTCAGAATTGTCTTAGTTTAACAATATTCCCATATTGTTAATTGACAACGGATTAATTTAGAATAATAACTATTATTACTCATGGATTTAAACATGCAAATATAGGACACAATTTAAGATATATATATAACAAAAATACCAAGTATCATTATCATAAAATAAATTGTTCAAATATCCCTTATCCAAATACTAAAACACAGATCTACATGAAACTACTAGCTAAACGAAGTCTCATGCTCTCAGCATGTTGAGTAAGCTTTCCTTTCGGTAAAGCCTTCGTAAAAGGATATGCTAGATTGTTATCTGTGTGAACTTTAAGAAGGTATCTTCTATGGTAGTATTTGGCGCCCATCTGGCGATAAGAAGTGTGGCTGAATTGTCGCAAAAAATCTTAATTGGTTCGTTTATTGTTGGTATTATACCAAGCCCTGAAATAAACTTCCTAATCCAAACAGCTTCTATCTTTGCTTTTTAAGCAGCTATGTAATTCAGCTTGTGTAGCAGGCATTTCAGTAGTACTTTACTTGGAGCTTTCTAGTCTACTACACTTCCGTTCAAAATGAAACGTATCCTGTCAGAGATTTCATATCATCTATATCGGTCTCAAATCCAGCATTGCAATAGCATTCAACTCTAAGTTCTGTGCTAGGATTTCCATCATAAACCAAGAACATATCTTTAGTGTTTCTTAAATACTTAAGAATGTTTTCATAGCAGTCCAGTGAAGTTCACCTGGATTCTGTTGAAATCAGCTTGTCATATTTTGCGCGAACGCAACATCAATTCTAGTGCATCTAACCGCATACATAATGGATCCTACAGCCGAAGCATAAGGTACATTCTTCATGCGATTCACCTCTTTAGGCGTTTGAGCACCTTGTGATTTGTTCAAGTCAAGTCTTTCTTGCATGGGGATATGACCACGTTTGGAATTATCCATTTTATATCTCTTTAAGATCTTATCCATGTAAGCATTTTGACCAATTCCAATTAATCTATCTCTATAGATTTTGATTCCAAGAATAAATGCTGCTTCCCCTAAATCTTTCATAGAAAAACACTTTCCAAGATAATTCTTTACACTTTGTAAACTTGGAATGTGATTACACATGATGATTATCTCATCAACATATAAGATGAGAAATGTAACATTACTCCCACTAGCCTTTTGATATACACATAGCTCATCAAGATTTTGAGAAAATCCAAACCTTTTGATTTCCTCATCAAATCTTTTATTCCAGCTTCTTGATGCTTGCTTAATGGTATTTGCTTAATTACACATACCCTTTGACCTAATAAAACGTGCTTAAAAGACTAAAAACATACCAAAAATACATTTTATTTGTGTGTTTTGCATTTGTATTGTGCATGAAACGGATATCAACAAAAAGGACAAAAACAAAGCCAAAACGGACAAAACCGAGCACGAAATGGAAAGAACGTGAAAAAGTCAAGGTCAAAGCCAAAAAGTCAACTCCAAAAAGTCAAAGTCAAAACCGAAGCCGATATCGAAGAAATGTTAAATAGGCCAACCCGTACCCATTAAATAGGCCAGGTCAGCCCATTTAAAACATTATGAAGACACTTAAATGGTTAATTCATAAACACCATTTAAGGCCCTTACTACCCGGCCCAAACAAATAAGCCCAAACCAGATAACCATGTTAGTCCTATAACCTCCTTAAACCTTTGCACTTTTAGTCTAAAAGGACTAACATTGTTAGTCCAAAAGGACTAACGATGCAACAACTTAACAAAAACAGAGCCTAACTCCCGTTAAAAATGAAATGTACAATACTAAATCCACTTTCCTGCCAATGATACTATTCATCATCCCTGTCGTTTTCCTTCAACTCTTCACCCCAAAACGTCACCTTCCCCCTCAACCCCACTTCGTAAACAGCCAAATCCACCATGGCAATCCCATAAACTCTTATTGGCTGATGAACAAAGACAAAAATTAAAGGGTTGATATCAACCCCTTAGAGCGCTCTCAAACTGGATGGCTTAGATTATGACTTCGAGCTCTCTCACACAGGAAACACACCTCTCCATTGTCTCAGTAAAGAATCACAAGTCCAAGACCCAAGAGCTTGAGGTTTTTCTATAAATAGGGCCTCATTGTAAGCCTTTGGGCATGTAGTTTTTAATCTAGTTTTTAAGTTTTAGTTTTCAGCTTACATTAGTTTATTGTACTTGTTTTTAAAAGTTTTGTATTGTTTTATTTAAGTTAATGAAAATCTAAGTTTTATTGTTAAATTCTGTTTTTAATTATTAATGCCATTTATGTTTTAAAAAGTATTTGTTAAGCTCTCATAATTTGTTTTACTACTTACTTAAGCTAATTTTACTTAAGCACTACAAGTTTTTCCATAACTTATAGTGTTTAAGCCATTTTTACTTAAATTCACTCAAAAAGCTCATTTGGAAGATAAGCCAGAAATAGAAGGGCTTATTGCTGTCACTAGCTTGTTCTTGAACAAGCTAGAGCTTGTAGACAAAGCTCTTCTGAGCTTATTGGCCCTGTTTTGAGCAAGGGCTTTGTAAGTCTTTACTTTTCTCATTTCTAGCTTAAAATTGCTTATTTATTGTTTAGCTTATTTCTCTGCTTATTTACTGTTAATTTCTGCTTATTGTTGCTTATTAATGTCATTTATTGCTTATTTGTGCCTTCTTATTGTTTAAATGTCCTTTGTTAATGTCTTTTCTTTAAAACTGTCTTAAATTGCTTAAAATTGCTTATCTTTGTTTGCTTATCTTAAATGCTTATTGCTGAGTTCCATCTGGTTATTATTAGTTAATATAGATTGCTTGTCATCTATCTTTAAAATACTTGGCTTAAATCAGTCTAAACAAGCCTTAAAATGGATTTTTATAACTTAAAGGGGTGTTTGGTTTAAAGACCAAAATGGGTCAAAAGAGTTCTAAAACTGGTTTGGGTCATAAATCTAACTTTACCAAGCTCTTTTAAGTCATCTCAATCTGTTTTAAAAGTTTTTAAAGTGGAAATTCAAGTTTTAAGGTATTCTCTATAAGTTTTCTAAATCTGTGGTTTTTAAATCTTTTCAAACTGTTTTTATTTTATCTTTGCTAAAAATTGTTTTAAGGTTGTTTTTAGGCTTCTATTTGGTGTCAAAATGCAGTAGGATTATTGTTGGTTAAGAGTCTTTGGTCACTTGTGTCTTTGTTCAAAATCTGTCAATTTCACTTAAAGTCTGAAAAAGTCCACTTTTTCAATCTCATTTTTAGGTTAGTTAAAATTAGTTTTAGGTTAAGAAATTCATTGTATAAGCTCATTAGTGTATAAGCTCAGTCTGTTTTAGCTTATTTTAGGTTTATAGCAGCTTTTTCTAGCTTAATTTAGGGGCTTAAATCACCAATTTTTCAAAAACAAATATTAGTACATACTGATTTTACTCAGCATACACTGAGTGTCACAAGCTTTTTCATAAGCCCTTTTAGTAGCTTATTTGAATTTCAAAATGTTTTTTGAGTGATGGATATTGTAGCTTATTGTATAAGCTTTTAAGTGGTATAGCCCATTAAGCCATAAGGATCCATCTATTTGCTTAAAAATAAGCTCAAAAGTGCCTCTATAGGCTGTTTGGTTAGACAGTTTTGACCAATTTTGCTTATTTGAATTCTAAGCTTATTGCTTATTAGGATTGCTTAAATTGTGTTTCATCCTGCTTATTAGGTTAGCTTTAGAGTACTTATAGCTTATTTTACCATAGGTTGAGCTTTTTGAAGCTTATTTGCAAGTTTGGTTTTAGTTCAAAAGCATTTAAGTTTTCTTTATTTGTCTTATTGCTTTCCATGTTTTTCAGCTTATCTAGGTAGCTTAATTTTAGTCATTAGTGCTTATTAGAATTAGGTCTAAGTCTTTTTCAGCTTATTTGCCATTTTGCATTTGCTTATTGAGCTCTAAAAAGCAAAACAGTTTAGCTCTTTTTGCTCTTAGTATAAAAAGCAATCTGTCAACTTTGAAGAGCTTATTTCCAGCTTATTTTAGGTTTGTATAAAAAGTCATTTTTCAAAAAGTGCTTATTTTCAAGTCCTTAAGCTTTTCTATAAAAAAATTTGCAAACATTATTGTTTTAACACCTTTTTAGCCAGTTTAGCTTATAAGCCCTTTTCTGCTTATTTCGTAGCTTATTTGATAAGCTGTCTCACCCCTTCATTTTTCATAGGATTAGCTTAGTTCAAGCTACTTTTCAGGAATTTTTTAGAATTTTCCCATTTAGTTTAGTATTTTTAATTAAATTTTTCTTATTAAAACTGTTTTTAATTCATATTAAAATAAATGAAAGTCAAAAAAAATATAATTCTTTTTTAGAAAATTTTCTTTTATCATTTAGGTTTGTTAAAAATTAATTTTGCATTCGTAGGGTTAAAATTTTAGATTTTAGGTTTTTAAAGAACGAGATTAGGATCCCGTTATCGTTTTTAGGTTTTAAGCTTTAATTGCTTTCGTTTTTAGGTTTTCTTTACTTGTCTTTGCTTATTATTAGTAGAGTTAGAATTAACCATTCAAACGTGTGATCACGAACGTAACCTCGATTTTCAATTCACGCCTCGACGGGAAACGACCCGGGAAGGGTTTTTTAGGGATTTTGCTTTGGTTAAAAGTAATTTCCTCTTTTAAAAGCCTTACGGAATACTTATCTCTCTATTATTGATCTTATCCTTATTATATATTTATATTATATTATATTTATATATATTAAGCGACGAGAGCCAATTTTTGGCGCCGCTGCCGGAGAGGTGTGTTACGATCATCGTGTTTCGTTTGAAGATTAGTTTTTGATGACCCTTCCTCGTGAAGTTATCATTTTCTGTTTGTGAATATTTTCTTATTATAAAAATTAAAAATACCAACAATACTTTTCCTAAAGTATTGAAAGTACCAAAAAAATTAAAAAACCAACAAAACAAATCGTGTTGTTAATCGTTATAATCGGCTCACCTTTGAATTACAAACTATAAGGAGGGTATAAGGCGGGCTTGATCCAAGGAACATCGCCCAAAAAGGAAGAACGCTTTTAAATCGCTTAGGCATGCTAATTCCTTCCGCTCTCTTGTGCGTAGTTTAAAGAGCTACCGTGGACTTTTAACTTCCGGTTACCAAAAATATTGTGTTGTTCTTGTATTTAGTGCATGCGCACTCGCTCTTCTTCGAATCTAGTTGGTGAATCTTCTCCTAATCCAACTACTTCAAATCCGAAACGTCGTAACCGTAGACGTTCAAAGCAACCTTTTTCTCTTGAAGAATCTCCCGTAGATACGATGGCCGATCAACGTACTATGGCGGAATTGCTCCGTGCACCCACCGAGGGTTATGCGGAGGCAATCGTGGTTCCACCAATTCTTGCTGAGCATTTCGAGCTCAAGCATAGTCTCATTAATATGATGACTTCGGACCAATTCTTCGGACTTGAGAAAGACAATCCTCATGATCACATTCGTTGGTTTAACAAAATAACTTCCACAATAAAATACAAGGATGTGCCTAATTCAGCGATTAAGCTTATGCTTTTTCCATTCTCTCTTGCGGGGGCAGCCCGTCGTTGGCTCGAAAAAGAACCCCCTCGTTCTATTCTCACTTGGGAAGATCTTGTTTCCAAATTCATCAATGAATTCTTTCCTCCCTCAAGAACGACAAATCTCCGAAATGAAATTTCCAACTTTGAACAACGTTTTGGTGAATCGTTTCATGAGGCATGGGACCGTTACAAAGATCTCCTTCGTGCATGCCCTCATCATGGTTTTACCGAATTGCATCAACTTGATACCTTCTACAATGCCTTAAACCCAACCGACCAAGATTCTTTGAATTCTGCCGCCGGTGGTAATCTTTTGGAAAGAAGTACTCGAGATGTGTTGACGATTATCGAAAACAAATCCAAGGTCCGCAATTCACGAAACAAATCGATTGTTTCTCAAGTGAAATCAAGTGATGTTAATTCTTCTTCTTCCTCTGAGATAGCCAAACTTACTCATGCAGTAAATCAGCAAACAAGTGCTGTGACTACCGCCATGACCGCTATTCTCAAACAATTTCAAGCAACCCCACCTCCAGCTTCCGTAAAAGCCATTGAGGAAATTTGTGTTACTTGCGGTGGTGCTCATCCTTATTATCAGTGTCTCGCCGCCGATGGCAACACTTTCTCGAAATTTCGGGATAATATACAAGGATACGTTTCAGTAGCCGCGGTTAACTACAATCAGGGTAATTCCTGTTATCGTCCTCCGAGTGTGGCTAATCAAATTCGACCACTGGGTTTTGCTCAACCAAATGTGAAAAATAATCAAAACCGGTTTAGCCAACCTCAAGGATATAATCGAGGAAACAATTTCAATCAAGATACATCTTATCAAGCTCCAATTCAACAAAATCAAGTTGTACCTTTAAGTGAGTTGGAGAAAATTAAGAAGATAAATGAGGTTAATATAAAAGCCATGCAAGCTCAAATTAACAATGTGAAAAATGAGTTAAGAAATGAAATGCAAACTTCGATTCAAGCTTCAATGTCTAACCAAACCAATGAGCTTAAGAACATGATGGCTAGCTTTTTCCAAATGAACACCGCTTCTTCTTCGGGTTCGGGATCTCTCCCTGGCAACACCATTGCTAACCCGAAAGGTGAATTGAAAGCCATCACCACCCGAAGTGGTCTTGTTCTTGATGGACCTTCCGTTCCTATGCCTCCTCCATTCATTAATCCGGAGGAGGATGAACGTGTAGAGGAGACTTTAACGGACCCGGAACTCGCTGAGTATACCATTAAGGTCCCACCTCCTCTTGTCCAAAAAGCTAAACCTCCTTCACTAAGAAATTATGTGGTGCACCAAAGGGATCCTCGTCACCCCAATATCCCTTATCCTTCAAGAATGCACCAAGAAAAACAGCAAGAGAAAGATGAAGTCCAAATTCACAAATTTTGGCAAATGTTCAAACAACTTCACATCAATATCTCTCTTGCCGATGCTTTGATTCTTATCCTGAAATACCAAAAAATGCTTAAAAGTCTCCTTTCCAATAAGGAGAAACTTTTAGAGCTGACAAGCACACCCCTTAATGAAAATTGCTCAGCGGTTATCCTTAAGAAGTTATCTGAGAAACTAGGAGACCCTGGGAAATTTCTCATTCCGTATGGTTTTAGTGAGTTCAAGTGCAAGGCCCTAGCCGATCTAGGTGCTAGCTTCAACTTGATGCCACTCTCGGTTTGGAAAAAGTTAGGTTTACCCGAGCTTATTTCCACCCGCATGACCCTTGAACTAGCTAACCGGACAATTTGTACACCAGCTGGAATTGCAAGAGATGTCTTTGTTCCGGTTGGAAAGTTCACATTCCCCGTTGATTTTGTCATCGTTGATTATGAAAGTAATCCTCGAGTCCCCCTCATATTGGGAAGACCTTTCTTACGGACCGCCCGTGCTTTGATTGACGTTCACGGAGAAGAAATGATTCTCCGTGATGGTGATGAAAGGTTAACCTTGAAGACATGATACTTCAAGCTATTCTAACAAGCCTCAAAGAGAATCAATCAACATGATTGACATCTATAATGTCTCTCATTAAGATTATCTTGAGGACTTGTTTGCAAATGAAAAGATAACAAATCATCTGAGTGGCAATCCCACTCCAATTTCGGACCCTATTGTTTCTTCTTCTCCCACACTTACTTCCTTAGAAGAAAGTGATTTAATTTGGGAAGAATTCGAAGCTTATCTAGCAAGTGATTCATTTCCACCGGGGAGTGATGATACCGACTTTGACCCGGAGGGAGATCTTCGTTTAATTGAGGAATTGTTAAATAATGATTCTTCATCTCCTCTCCTTCTTTCTCATAATCCATTAAGTAGCAGTACCACTTCTTCTTCTCCTGACCATTTGCTCGAGGAGTTCGCCGATGAACTCGCTCTTATTACATTTCCACCGGGAAATGATGATCTTCCTTTTGATATCAAATCCGATCTTAGAGAAATAGAATATTTGCTTAACCATGATCCTACCAAGGAAATGAATTCTATTCTTAAGGATTCGGTTGATGGGGGTAATCTTGCAGATCCTAATAAGGATCTTGTTGATACCATTCCCAAGATGTTCACCGATGAACATACTCTTGATTATTCATCTCCACCATTATATGATGATGTCGATGATGATCTTGTTGAACTTGAGTCCGATAATGATAATGTTTATGATGATCCATTTGACTCCAAGGAAGATAAAATCAAAGAGTCTAAACTCTTGATTGATGAACTTGATCCCCCTAGATCAAGTGATTTCCTTCCTTCCCCCGAGTGTGACTCGGTTTTCTATGAGGATTTTTCCGAGGTTGATACTTTGACTTCAACCAATAACGAGGACAAAGTATTTAATCTGGGTATACTCATTCATGAGAACCTTTTTGAAGTCACTATTCGAGTAACACCGGATAAGAATGTAAAGAAGCTATCCTCATCTAATGCTTCTTTAATTCTTGAGGATTTTAATCCTCCTCTTTATGAACTTCCTTTCCACAAAGAAGTTCTCGGGTCCAAAACTCTACTCTCATTTTCATCCGAAAATGAGGAAAAAGTTTTCAACCCCGGGATTCTCACTTCTAAAGGAGTTCATACTTTTCTTCTCTCGGAATTATCTCATCGGGGGCCTAAAGCTTTCAAAGTCATTAATATTTTTGAAAGCCCGATGGAGATTTCTCCTTGCTCTTATGGAGAGGACATACGTGTTTTGGATGTTCCGTCTCTCCATTTCTATCCCCCTTGACCAGTTCAAGTATGGGGAGACGGGTCAAGCTAAGTGACCTAAAATAAGCGCTTCGTGGGTGGCAACCCATGCTTATCCTTATATAATTATAATAGTAGTAATGGATAAGTGTGTTGTGAGAGAGGCTCGCCTCTTCCATTTTCCGTGTTTCGTGTTTTGTATTGTATGTCCAGGATTGCCCGGATTTTAAAGACTCGTGCTCGTGGTTTTGTCCTTCGTTCACTCGAGCTTCACATCCTCAGCTTCGTTTTGGGAATCTAATATCCAAATCTTATCGACTAACGTTTATCTTTGAGCATACTTAATAAACGGCTTTAGATTTACGTAGAGACCCTTCTTAAAACATTGAGGACAATGTTTAGTTCTAGTATGGGGGATTTGGGAATCTATCAATTTGATTGTGCTTGCAGCCGTTGTTTTCACATAATCCTGTTTTTACCACCAAAATACCAAAATAATGAAAAATTTTAAAAATATTCAAAAACAAAATAAGTGTTTTGTCTCAATTTTGACTTTCCTGCTGGGTAGAATAAGAATAAATTTTGACTCGATCGAGCGTGTTGAGCTCTAGCTTGTCCCTTAACTTTTAGACTAAGCAATTCGCCGAAATTTTTGCGAAGAACTGCGGAAAATGAATAGAGTTAAGTATGAGTTAGTTGCAAACAAAGGATTAGTGGAAGCTAAGAGCTCATAAGTGTAATTTTGTGGCTATCTCTTCCATAAGCTTCTAACCGAATAATAATAATGTGCTTCTTCAAAATTAAAACTTAAATCAACAATTTTGAAGTAAGAATTCGATATCAATAATTTTAGTTTAAATTTATAACTTAAAATTTTTTTAAAAGAAATTTTCTCTTAATCTAGTATTATCTGTTAAAAAAAAACGAAAAATATGGTATTAAAAATAATAAACTGTGGTTGATAAAATTTATACTGCCATCTTGCTGCTCACAACCGATTGTTGCAATCTTTCTAAATAAGTCAAACAGTAATTATTCGAGACTGATAAAAAGTTGTTGAATCTGCCCGCTCACAACTGAAGTGCAAGCTTCTAAAAGGTCGCGGATTCCATTAGTTTTTTAATGGAATTTCTAATTATATAAGAGTTTAGTAAATGTGATTTAATAAATATAGGGAAAATCTCTTTCTTAAATTGTAAATATGCCTTTTTGAACTAAGACTAATTCATTTTATAGTTGTGATTTTTATGTATATACGGAAACCCTAAATTTTTTTGAAACCGAAGTCCGTGAGTCCCGATACTATCTTTGTGGGGTTGTCAAAGACAGGTCACTTAGCCGCAAGTTGGGATGTGCAAGGACAAAAGTCTTTACATGGGATGATCTCAGCCTTCAAACTCATACTTTTGGGTGGAACGTGAAGCATAAAAAATTTTACAAAACGTTGATACCATGGTTTAAATTCAAAATAAGCCACATTCACCTAAAGATTATAATAAGATTGCCTGAGCGAAAAGTTTTCACAAGTTACAAAGTATGAGTAGTGTTAGCATCTAATTTTATTCAACGGTGAATTTGGTTTTTAAAGCTTGGTTTGGGAACAAGTGAAAAGTCGGGAACGATGAATTTATCATTTTTGGGCATTTTGAGGATGGAAATGTTTATTGTATCAATGATCCTAAAAGTATAAAAATAACGAAAGTCAAACATGTTAGTTAGTTGCTTAAAAAGAAAAGCACAAAAAATGAAAAAAATGAAAAATACAAAAATATGTGTGGGAATAAGTGTATATATTTAAAAATGGTCAAAACGGGGCTTTTCAAAGCTATTGATTCTTTAATTCCTTTGCTGAACACTTAGCTACTTTATGAGGTAAATAGTCCAGGGGGATTGAGAGTTCTTAGTTTTCCTTAAGTGTTTAACTTATAACCATTGCGTGAGGAACACAAAATAGTTTAGTATGGGGGATTTTGGTATGTGCTTAATTACACATACCATTTACCTAGGAAAACGTGCTTAAAAGACTAAAAACATACCAAAAATACATTGTATTTGTGTGTTTTGCATTTATATTGTGCAGGTAACGGATATTCATTAAGAAAGCCAAAAACGAAGTCAAAAACGACAAAACCGAGCACGGGAATGTAAAGAGCGTGAAAAGCCAAAGTCAAAAAGCCAAAGTCAAAATCAAAAGTTAACCAAAAAGTCAACCCCAACAAAGTCAAAAGTCAAAGTCAAAGACGAAGTCATAAACGAAGAAATACTTAATGGGCCAACCCGCACCCATCTAATGGGCCGGGGCAGCCCATTAAGTTATTAATATCAAGACACTTAAATGGTTAATTCATAAAAACCATTTAAGGCCGAAAATGCTAAACAAGCCCAACAAGCAAAGCCTGTTAAGACTTAACAGCCATCCAACGACTGTTAGTCTTATATCACCACAAGGACTTTCAATGCAACAAGGATATACAACTTCAGGGACTGAAGTTGTATAAATCCACAAACTTTTACACCACAAAGGAACATACATGCAATCAAACAATATAAGTTCAGGGGCCATTCTTGTCAAATTCCCACCAACTTATACCCAGTCAAACCCCAAAACGATTACACGCCAAAACCCCATTGACCCTGTTCACCCATCACTTTCCCCACCTCGTCCCCTGCTCCAACAAACAAACCAATCACTATCCCAACTCAACCCCACCTCACATGATGAAATTGCCACCGTAGCAATCCTCTACAACCTAATTCGACAAAGAAAAAAAAGACAAAGATTTGAGGGCTCAGATTAATTGGCTTGGTGAACAAGAAATTTTGATGGCTAAGATTGGTTTTGGACCTCTCTCATACAAGAAACACAAGTGCTCAAATGTCTCAGTAAAGAAGCACAACAAGAAGACCCAAGACTTAGAGGATTTTAGTATAAATAGAAGCATTATAGCTTAATTTTCTTTGTCAAGTCTTGTGTAAACGAAATTAGACCATTTTTAATACTGTTTTTTAATTTACTTGTCATTTAAATTCTTGTCATTTAAATTTTTAAGCATTGTAATTTTTTTAGTTAATGAAATTTGAAGTTTCTCTTTAAATATTTGTCTTTACAATTAATTATCTTTTAACTCCCTGTTTATTGAAGCCTTACATAACTTTTGATTCATTCATCAAAGCTATAAAAAGCCATGTTTACTTTTCTTTCTTAAAAAACAAAAAAAATCACAAAAAAATCCACTCCTAAATTACCTCAGCTATTTGGATGATAAGCTAGCCTGGGAAGAGCTTATGGACTTACCAGCTTGTTTAAAACAAGTTGGAGCTTTTGTAGACCAGCTCCTAAGAGCTTAATTACCCTTGTTTGTGCAAAGGGACTTGTAAGCTTAATTTTTTCAATTTTTGCCTTATTTACTGTTCAACAGTGCTAATTTCTATTTTTAAACTGCTTATTATTGCTTATTATTGTTATTTATTGCTTATTTGTCATTGTTTCTTGCTTATGTGTCACTTACTTGTGCTTTCATTAAAATTGTCCAATTTAGCTAAATATGCTTAATTCTTGTTGTGTATACTAAGTGCTTCTTGAAAGTTGCTTTATGCTTTTTTTTGCTTATTATACTTAGTCATAATCTGGTCTTTCAAAATTTAAGCTTAAAACTATGTTTTATAAGTAAAAAGTGCAAAACCAGTTCTTAAAGGGGTGTTTGGGATAAGAGTCCAAAGTGGGTCAAAATAGTTTAAAACTGTTCTGGGTCACTTGGCCAACTTTAACAAGCCCTTTCATGTTGTTATTAATCTGTTTTTCAAGGTTTTAAAGTTTAAAAACAAGTTTTAAGGTGTTTTGTATATGTCCTTAGAATCTGTGTTTTGAAATTTGATTAAACTGTTGGTATTTGATTGTTGTTCTAAAAGCTGTTGAAAGGTTTTGTTTTGTGTTCTTTTTAGTGTTAAATACAGTAGAGTAAGTTATGGTTTAGTGTGCATTTGCCTTGTTTTTTTTATACTCAAAATCTGTCAAAGTAGTTTCAGTTTTTAAAACTTAAAGATAGTCACTTTTCAATTTCAATTTTAACTTAGTTAATGTTAGTTTTAGGTTTTTTAAATTATAAGTACAAAAGTTAGTTAGTAGTAAAGCTTAATCTTTTTAAAACATGCTGTGTTTTAAAATAGGCTTACTAGCTTAAAAATTGGCCTGCATTTACCTTTTGGGTCTTTTCAAAATCTTGAAAAAAGCTCAGTAGAATGCTAGAGTGTGACAGCTTATTCATTTAGCTTTTTTTCCTAGCTTAATTTGAGTTTTTTAAACTCAAATCTCTTTGCTGATTAGTATAGGCATATAGGAATAAGCTTTGCAGCATATAAGCTGTTAAGAATCGACTTTGCTCATCTAGGATAATATAACAATGATTGATAACAAAACGCAGCAGAATAATAAAGAACACAATCAAAGTTATGAACAAGGTTTTTCATTGAACGTTTCCCTATTACCACCCCAACTAAACTTGGGGCTACAACAACTACTATGGTTGTACTATTCGACTTTTCATCATCGAATAAGCTATGTATCTATCCCTAGATAACTAACTACGGTGTACACACACACACCTTTACTATTCGACTCTCATCAGTCAATGTTTCTATGGATGGATGCATAAACCAGACACCCTAATACCCTTTATATAGAGGGTTTACAAGAAAACCTAGCTTACATAGAAAGCTAACTTAATATTTTACATTAAGTCCTTATTGTTTCATCTTTCTTCAATCTTGCATATTTAGTTTTGTAATCATCAAATCTCAGATCCCAACAATCTTCCCCTATTTGATATTACAAACAAACATCCATGGTATGAAAACAATCTTCAATGCTTCCCCTTGACTTAAGATCTTCTTGAACATGCCACCACACATAATAAGTGCAAACCATATCTCTGTAGTCTTCTTCCCCTTTTTGTAATCATCCAATAAGGGTCTTCTGTAGATATGCAACTTATAAAACACTTCTGAAACCCATATGTTTACCATCTCTTGAATCTCAAGCTCTGTAGGCTCTATGTAGTAATCACTGATAAGAAAACTGGAGTATAACGAATTTGATGAAGAAGTTGAATCTCCCAAACTTGTGTCTTATGTCTTGCACTATCCACGTGACGTCGAACTTATAAATAAATCTATGAAATATAAGTAGACCGCAACCTCTTGACAAAAACCTCATCTTCTATGAGACATATACTAAGTGATAGCAAATGTGAGCATTGAGCACCCTAAGAAAAATCACACACCTTTGCTAGATTTATTGACAATCTTCGTCACAATTATTACAAACACCGTGTTGTTAAGTCACGAACAAGTTATCTCAAAATGTAGTTAGCCATTTGAGATATGATAAGAACACGCATTCGAAAAACTCAACTACAACATCAAATAAGTGATAATCATTCGTCTTTATAATTACTTTTTCAATAAATCTCCAAAAACGAGCCATAAACCAATAAGAATAAACTGAAATAATTCTAGTTTTGATCGAAATCCAAAATCGTGAGTCACCCGATATCTGATAAAGCTAGCGGTACAAACTTGCTATGTCCGGATAGCATAACGTACCAAACTGCTTCAACGAGCGGTATTTAAACAACTAATATTTAGCAAAATCATTTTTCTGTCCAAAAACTGTTACAACTTGTATAAACTTACCGTCCCAAGTGTTACAAAAACAGTTACAACCTTATGTATATATATAAATATAAATAAATAAATATATATATATATTATATAAAATCATATATTTCATTTTACATCACGTATATAGAGAAGACTTCTTTATTAGAAAAATTTAATATGAATTAGGGGGGAGAACTAAGACTAAATTTTTTTATGCATTCAAACAACTACATAAAAATGTAATAGATATAAGTTTAATCTCCAAAAATAGCACGTATAGAATTAGTCCAGTTAGGACTTATGGGAGAAAAACACACAAATTACCACATAGCTCTTAAGATTTTCCCAAATAATCAGTTGTTTAGCATCCAACTCCTACATACTCTATCATTTTTCGTTCTTCACAAAGCTATTTCCGCCGAATGCTTCAGTCCTAAAAAAGTTAAGGCACAAGCAAGAGCTCAACAACCTCGATTCGAGTCAAAATTTATTCTTATTCTACCTAGCAGGAAAGTAAAAAAATTGTGACAAAACACTTATTTTATTTTTAAATTTATTATATTTTTTCATTTTTTTGAACTTTTGGTGGTAAAAACGGATTACGCGAAAAACAACGGCGCATGCAAAACAAATACCGTAGAACCCCCCCCCCCCATACTAGAATTAACATTGTCCTTAATGTTTTTAAAGAAGGGGTCTCTACGTAAGAGATCCTAAGCATTTATTAGTTATTCTTCAAGAATAAACTTAGTCATAAATTAAGAATATTGTGATTTCCCAAATGAACAAAGGAATTGAGAAGCTCTTGTGATCGAAGGACAAATACCGCGAGCAACGAGAGGCTACAAAAATTTGGACAATCCTGAACAATCACAATATACTACAACAAGGCCAAACGAGAAGGAAGAGAGGCACACGGTCCTCAAAAAAAACACTATTCAATACTACATGAATATTACTAACTTGGATAAGATATGGGTTCCTCCCACGAAGCCCTATGTTTTAGGGTCATTAAGCTTGACCCAATCCCCGAATCCATTGGTCCTTGGGGAAGGTTTAGAGATCCGAGACAACCAATTATGGTACGTCCCCTCCAAAGTAGTGCTTAATTCTATGTCCGTTCACCTTGAAGTTTGTCACGGAGTTTTATGATAAATCCAACGTGCCATATAGAAAGACAATGGGCATGGGTGAACGGTTCCCTAGACCACCAACAGGATATTAGACTTGCCTGAAGAAATCTTCAATCTAGATGTTAGAAAAAGGAGGAACTTGATCACCGACATTTGAAATCACGGTTTTTGATCTTTGAGTCAAGGATCCCTCTTTGTTTCTCGGGTTGAGTGATTTCCAAGTGGGAAGGGGAATAGGGGCAGGGTAAGGTGGGAATGAGCTGGGAGATGTAGGAAAGTGTACTAGGGTAGTGGTTTGGCCTTGTAAACGTGGGGAAAGGGTGGTATGGTTTTGGCGCGAAGGCTGGTTAAGGTACGGGTTGTTCGCAGGGTTTAAAAGAGAAGATTGGGGAAGAGGCAAGAATGCCCCCCCAACTCTCTCTCTCTCTTTTCATTTTGTTTTAAGCCGATTTTCAGTTATAACAAGGTTTAGAAAGTGACGGTTTTGGTCCTTGTGGTTTATTAACAAAAGATTTAAAAGGGTTTGGCAAATTGCAAGAATGGTCCCTGCTGTTTTATAACTAAAAGGGCAAAAGGAGGTTTTGGCAAATTGCAAAACCAGCCCTTGTGTTTTATTTTTCTATTTTTCTTTATAAAACAACTTTCAAACTTGGCAATTTTAGCCCCTAAAGTTTTATAAAAAAGGATTTTGGGCTTTTGTTGGGCTTGGGTTTTGTGTTGGGCCCATTGGGCTTGTATTGGGCCCAATTGAGTGTGTCTGGGCCCAATAAGGTTTAGGCTTATGTTATTGGGCTTTTTAAGGCCCAATAAGGTACAGGTTTGGTTATTGGGCTTTTTCAAGCCCAATAAGGTTATGGTGGTTTTGGTGATGGGACGGTTTCAAGACCATTTGGGTTGGTAGTAGGATGTTTGTGGGGGTACTATGGCTGTGTTGGGATGGGGGTACGGGGCGTGGAGGGGGCAGTATTAAGTCGGATCTGTCACTGTGGATTTTGTGGATCTTCTTGGGGCGGGGGGTTTGGTGGGTGGGCAATGGGGGGAGAGTCAGGGGGGGGGGTATGGGGGGAGGGGGGGGGGGGGGGGGGGGGGGGTGGGGGTATGGCGGGGTAGTTGGGTGGGTGGGTGGTGAGTGAGGGGGGTGGGGGTGTAGGTGAGTGGTGGAGAGTGGTGGGAGGGGTGGTGGTGGGTGGCGGGAGGATGGAGGGTGGAGTGTGGGAGGAGGGGGGTGAGTGGGATAGCTGACGCGTGGGTGTGGGGGGGGTGAGGGGGGTAGCGGTGGCGAAGGGGGGGATGAGGAGGGGTGTTGGGTGGGGGTCTGGGAGAAAGGTTTAGGTGATTGGAGCGGGGAGGGGTGGGGTGGAGGGGGTTGGGGGAGAGGGGGGTGGGGAGGGGGGGGTGGAATATGGGAGGGAGGTGGTGGATAGGGTGGGGTGGAGGTGAACTGGGGGGGTAAAGGGCCGAGAGAGAGGGGTGGGGCGGGGAGACGGAAGATGACGTGGGTGGTGGGGGTGATAAGGGGGCAGGGGGTTGGGATAGGGGGGAAGTGAGGGGTGAGGGTGGGCGGGAGGGTGGGGGGCGGGTGGGGGATGGGGGGTGGGTGGGGGGCGCGGGAAGGGGTGAGGGGGTGTGAGGGGGGGAGCGGGTGGGGGGGGTGGTGCGGAGTGTGGGGGAGGGTGTAAGGGGAGGTGGAGAGGGGTTGGGTAGGGTGGGGGTGGTGGGTGGATGATGGGGGGGGGAGGGGTTGGGGAGGGGGATAGGGGGGGGGGGGGGGGTGGGGGGGGAGGGGGTGAAGGGGTTTGTGAGGGGGGAGGGGGGGGGGGTTGGTTGTGGAGTTGAGGGGGGGCGGTGGGAGCGGGGGGGGGGAGTGGGCGGGGGGGGGAGGTGGGACGGGGAGGAGGGTGTGGGGGGGGGGAGGGGGAGTTTTGGGGGGGGGTGGTGGGGGGGGGGGGGGTGGTGGATGGTGAGGGTGGGCGGGAAGGTCGTGGGAGGGAGGGAGGGGCGTGGGGGGGTGGGTTGGGGGCTGGGTGGGGCGGGTGGGGGGGGTGGGAGGGTAGGAGGGGGGGGGGCACCGGGGGGGAGGGTGAGGAGGGAGGTGGTAAGGGGGGGGTAGGGGTGGGGGGGGGGGACGGGGTCTGTGAGGTGGGGGGGGTGGTGGGGGGGAGAGGGGGCGGGGGGGGGGGGGGGGAGGGGAGGGGGGAGGGTGTGGTCTTGTTTGATTGTGGTGAGTTTGGTGTGTTGGC
Organism: Tanacetum coccineum; assembly: GCA_026074375.1. Lineage (NCBI taxonomy): Eukaryota > Viridiplantae > Streptophyta > Magnoliopsida > Asterales > Asteraceae > Tanacetum > Tanacetum coccineum. The sequence continues at coordinate 21,865 of BQNB010004587.1, read as the reverse complement.
GATGTGGTTTGGGTTCTTTTATTTGCTTTTTTTTTTTTATTTTTTTTTTTTGTCTTTTTGATTTTTATTATTTTTTTTTTTTTCTTTATTCTTTTCTTTTTAATCTATTTTTTTTTGGTTTTTGTTAGTTATCCTTTTTTTTTTGTTTTTTTTTTTTGTTTGTTTTCTTCTTTTCTTTGTCATTCTTCACAGTCATTCATAAATATTCTTTTTTGGGTTTTCCCGGCCCATCAGATGGGTAAAGGTTGACATTCAATAGTATTCTTTCAGTTTCGGGCTCCGGTTTGACTGCTGATTCATTCTGTATTGACTTCTGACTTTGCATCATTTTTGGACTTTTGGCCTTGATTTTGGCACTGTTCTTTTCCATTCCATGCTCTGTTTTGTCATTTTGGCTTCGGTTTTCTGTCTTTTTGATGATATCCACTTCTGCACAATTCAAATGCAATACAAACATATATTTGGACTAGTTTTTGTAGTTTTTGGACATTTAAGTCATTTTTAGAGGTAAAAGATATGTGTAATAAGACACTATATCAATCCCCCTCATACATAAGGTATTGTGTGTCCTCACAACTTCGTTATGAAGTAAACAACGTTAGCCCCGTTTTTCACACATTTTCATTTATTTACACTTATATAACTAATATTTTTGGATTTTATCATTTTTTATAACAAGTTTTTACTTTCTTTATTTATTAACTGGGATCATAGAATGAAGAAGACGCCCGTTGAGTGGATTACGGATGTCCTGTTCGGTTAAATTCATCGTACTCGATTTTCTCACAAGTTCCAAGCTAAAGCAACTAAAACAAGATCTATTGTCAGATTTAAGTTTACGATGTTTAAGCACCTCATACTTATGACTTGTGAATTTTCAACTCCCATACATGGATATACGATCTTGATAATATGCGTGTACTTATTTTAATTTAACCATCGGACCATCTTATTTTAATAGTCTAATTCAAATTGAATCATGACTCAAGCAACAAATTAATTTAAGACTTCGTAAACTTGTTTCGAAGATTAAAAACTTTTAGAACTTGTTGCATATAAAACATATTCACACATCTTAATCATAATAAAAAGGTTTTTTTTTTTAATGTTTTTAGGATTTTAGGAATGCGTTGCTTTAGTTTGAACCAATACCTGTGGTTAAACGGTAAGCAGGATATCACAAACCAACAGACCGATGTTCTTTAGTTGAAAACCCACCGTTGCTAGCGTAGGGGAAATCACATCATACATCCTCTATTCCTAATAGGGCTAAGGATTGGTGTCTTTAGTTTGAAAACCTCAACTTAGACCTTTCTTCCATTGGTGAGATATCCGACTACACCTAAATCCCACTAGAAGTAAAGAGTCTTAGTTTGGTCCCCCCCTCGTTTTGCTAGCGGAGTGGGATTAGTTGGGATATCACGAACATCTTTAACTTGATCCTTAATATTCTACTGCTTGGCTTCATTGGCAAAATTTCCATTTTCATGCATTTTTGCTTTCACATTTCATTCATCGCTTCTTTGGCATCTTATCTTTTAAATCATAACAAAATTATCGTTTGAAAACTCAAGTTACAAATTTGAAGCTTTTTCTGTGAAAACATCGATTGTCTTATGTTAAATTAAATTGTGTACGTTTCTTGATTAGGTGGATTTAGAAATTCACGGTCGAGAGAAAATACACAAGTTACTTGTATAAGTTTTTTAGAAGATCTTGATTGGCAATAAACTTGTAATTTAACTTATATCTTTTCTAGTTCTTCACATTATTAAGATTCAAAGCTTTTGAAATTCGTGAAAGCTTGGCCTAATAGGAACTAGCTAGGGCTTCAAACAACGGCCCGATCAGTCATCAATTTTATTCACTTTATTTCACCCAAAAAGGCAAAGCAAAACTGTGACAAAACAAGCAAAAAATTTAATTTTTTCATTTGTTTTTGGTTTTTTGGTGGTAAAAAACGGGTTTACGTGGTAACAATGCTGCAGGGAAAAATCAATCGAAGATACCCCCCAAACTAGAACAAAACACATCAGTCCTACGATGTTTTGAGGGTACTACATTCATCCTAAGGGCCGTTTATGTGGTTATGCCAAAAGATAAAAAACGTTAGTCGATAAGATTAGGATATCGGATTGTCAAATGGGAAGCTGAGGATCGCTGAAACTCTTGAATGAATGGACAAACTGAGAGTCCTTCACAATCCGGGCAATCCCTGGACAGTAAATTACAATCAACATGGATAACACGGGTATGGATAGACAAGCTAATTTACACAACCAACAACCCACTTATTTTATTTCAACTACGGAAATAAGCATGGGGTGCCTCCCACGAAGCGCTTGTTTAGGGTCGCGATTGCTTTGACCCATCACAAGGATTTATTGATCCTTGGGGAACGTTTGGAGATCTGGAAACTACCAAGTGTGGTACGTTCCATCCTAAGGTAGATGCTTGACGCGATGACCATTCAGCTTTGAAATTTGGCCCGTTTTGGCTTGAGAATGCTAACGTTGCCGTTATGGATATACTTTTTGTGATGGTGAAATGTAAGGGACACATTCCAACGGGATTTTAGTTTGCCCTCGATGAGAAAATCTTTAACTATGGATTTAAAGAGTGAGGACTCGATCAAACCGATGTTTGAAAAAACACGGTTTTGATTCTTGGTGTCATGGAGCTCTTTGTTTTGGCCTTATAGATCACAAAGAGTTATCATAGGAATGATCGCGAAGTTCATTAAGTTCATTGAGTTGAAACTTTCGTGTGATCACCAGTAATTATTAGGATCGAAGTTTGCTTGTTTTTTTAAGGACCAGTAGGGCTTTGTGCTCAATGCGCAGATCGGGACAGTTGGCATATGCCTTTCAATACAACATGCTTGTAAGGAGTACACCGTTTGGGGTCTGTTTTTTTGGTAAGCTGTTTGCGGATGGCGCATAGTGCTTCATCTTGTTTGTCGACCAGGAGGCACGGTTTTCTCCTTTGGTCATTTCAAGGATTTCTTTTCAAGCCACGATGTGATACTTCACTTGCCCATCTTGTCTGTGGGTGTAAGCGGGTGGAGAGAGTACGGTGAGTACTCCATATTTTTGCTGACTTTGCAAAATGGTTCATTACAAAAGGGGTATCCGCGATAACTTTTGATTAGCACGGGGTGCACCAAATCTGCGAAAGAGAGATTTCAGAAATTCTGCAAATAATCGGGCATCATTGAGTGGGGAGTGCTTTTGGCTTCAACCCATTTTGGGACAAATTGTTCGAATTGCACGAGAATTTTCGTGTTCCATCGTTGAAGGGTCGGGAACGGTGCCTAAAAGTCGATTGCCCCACATGTCAAAGATTTCACTAAACTTGCGATGGTAGTTTTGGGCTTGGGCATCTCTTTCACTGTTGTGGTTCGTTTTTCCTTTGGACGTTGGCACGATGTCAAGGTATTGGACTAAACTCGTTGGGCATCTTTCCATAGTTGGTGGGCCTGGAAGAAACCGGAGAGCCTATTTATATAAGTCAAAGATCTTTTGGGCTGTGAGGTTTGCACCATGATGTACACCAGGTGGTCCTTTGTGGCAAAGCTGATGAGAATCTCCAAGAGCTGCATTGCCGTGAAAACACGCCTTCATGATCACTTCGATCCGCACATATTTTCAACAGAAAGGGGGTAGTGCCACAATATTAATGTTTTACGTCCTTGAAAGAACTTATTTTTCTGTGGGGTTGGTCATGGCCTTCACAACGAAGTTACCCGCGTGATAATTTGCAAAGTCGGCAAACCAAGGGTGGTTCTTGGAATTACTCCACGAAAGGTCTTCCATATTTAACGGTCTCATGAAGGAAACTTTTATTTTTCTTCTTTAGGATCATTTGACGTTTATCTCTACGGGTTTTCCAATATGGACAGTTGATCGGCGGCGAGGTTTCGGCTCCTGTGGAACAATTAACTTTGAGTCAAATTCTTGGAGGAGGAGAAAACCACCATCGGAGCAATTCTAGTCCTTGGAATCCTTTTTTGCAAAGTGTTACCTTAAGGGCGGAAATGGTCCGTATGCACTTTATGCGTTTGTTCATTGATGATGGTATGACCTGAATTTATCAGAAAGATAAACTATGGAAAGTAATTCTTTTTCAGTCGTATGTGTGGATAGTTTGTGCTTCAATCAAGGTCTTTACTAGCATAGTGGATAGGCCGGAAAAATGTGTCTCATGACGTTGCCCCTAAAACTGCAACCTATGGCGAAAATCGCTTTGCATCGCACATAAGTTTCAAAGGGGAAGTCAGTTATGAGAGATTATTAAGCACATCAAGATTGGAGATTCCCCTGTAATGTCTATCTTTCAATGTTTGGAAAGCGCGAATGACAGTCATCGGAAAAGATGAATGGGAGTATTTCTTTCAAGGGAGGATGGGTCATTGGTCGGAGATATTTTTGAGGGAAATCCTGATAGAACCGCCGGTATAAACCGGCAATCACAAGGACCGAGAAAAAAAAACTCCTATTTCCTTGACGGTTGGGTGGGATGAGGTAATTTTGCAATGACATCGATTTTGGACTTATTGTAAACCTCAATTCCATTTCTTATGATAAATTATTATGGTCCGTGGTACAATTGCCTTCTTTGACCTATTAAATGCTCTTCTCCCAGTTAAGATTATGTTGGTTTTTTGTTCTTCTAACACTTTGACGAAGATTGTGGTCTAAACGGGAGAGGCAGTTTTGGAATGTATTCACAAAAAGGACGAGAAGTGTCCATAAATGGGACTTACATCGTCTTCTCAACACATGTCTTGAAAGATTGCTAACATACATCGTGTGAAATAAGTGCCCTGGTGCATTGCATAAGAAGAAGGCATGCGACTCTGGGGTAGGGCAAACTTCCGTTTCTTAGAAAACCACACTATGGGCAAGTTTAAGTTGTCTCTTTTCTTGATAAACGAGGGGGGTGGTCTTGGGGAAAAAGAAACTTTTGGGGGGGGGGGGGGAAATAAAACCGGGAGCAGAAAACCATAGAGGGAAACAGTAGTATTTCTTCCCCTGCTATTTTATCAATGCATTTGGTCCATAACGGTAGGTGGGAAGTGGTCTTTGCGGGTGGCTTCATCTTAAATTACGATTAGTCAATGCAATTTACACGCCATCCGGTAATCCAAAAACGAGTTGGATCATAATAATTTTCCATCGTTCGCACCTACCTCTAGTCATGCTACCTTCTTTGGTACAAAATGTATCGGGCCTAACCCAGGGACAGTCGGAGATAGGGGTCAAATCAATCCAGCTTCGAGAAGTTTTTCATCTTCTTTTTTAATAAACATCGTGGATTTTTGGTTTTACTCTTCTTTGATTGTTGGGACCGCTGGAGGATTTCAGTCTTCTTCCATAAGAATCTTGTGGGTACAATTTTTCCGGTTGATACACTGGAATGTCAGAAATGTTTTTCCAGGCGAGTGCTCGCTTGTGGGGACTTTAGCACCTTTACAGAGAGCGGGATTTTTTCTCCAAAATAATCTTTTTTGCCATTAATGACGCGGCAATTGTTGTCGACCTCCCAAATAATATTGCATGTACTCGTTGATGGGGAGACTGTTCCTTGAGTTCAACCTCAGTAGGTTCTTCAATGGAAGAATGAATAATTGGCTGTAATAGTTTTCCATCAGACCTTAAGTCAGTACGGGAGCTTCTGGGGAGATAAGGTCGGATTTGTTCTTGTCTGTGGAGGGGGGTGTGGTGGTTCACTATTCATGATGGCTTCCTAGATATAGAATGTCAACCCTAAGGATCATAGTAGAATGGATTATATGTGGGGACATTCCGGAGATCTGACCTAGACCATAGGAAATAAGAGTCGGCGCTTCTTTCGTGAAGCTGGAAATTCACTTTACCCTAAGGGTCTAGTGTTAGGAGAAGAAAGTAGCAACTATTTGGATCTTAATACGGAGTGAATTTTTCCACTCGCGATTATAATCAGTTAAACCCACCGAAGAAGAACTTTTGAGATATTAATCACATAGCCATATTCAATGAACGTCAATCTTGTTTGCCGTATTGTTGAGTGTAATTGGCGAGTATCTCGAAGTCTGATTCTATATTGTATGTGATGGCTTCATCTTCAATTCGAAGGGTGTTTAATTCTACCTTATGCACTCATATCAAGCAACGAACGTTTTTTTAGAAGCTCCTCCCGGGAGTATTAAAGGGGACCTAGGGGGTCTGGTCTAAAAATCTACAACACAAAGTCGGCTTGAAAGTTGATTTATACCAACTTTTAACAGGAGATGTCTTTTGCAATTCCCATTGTGTTTTAGGAAAATTGATCGATACGCAAAGTTCGGAGTGTCATGCAAGTTGGAGTAGTCTCAGGAAGTGGGAAAGCTTTTCCCAAAGACTGAAAATGAATTAGATTAATGCTAAGCACGAGGATGGGCTACTATGATATTTGCATTCTTCATCCCTGGAATTTCACAAGGAACAGGGAAATCTTGCTCCGGGGGTCTCCAAAAGTTTTCTGGGTATACTTGTTAGGATGACAGCCTACCCCAACACCGACGAACAATGTTCATTCATCGGAAGTTCGAGCTACGACAGGGTTCATGGAAAGTTCGAGCCACTTCAGTAAGTTTCATATTTTATCTATCCAAGTTTAGGTTCGTAGAGTCGAGGCGGAGATTTGGGCATTATAAAAACAAGAGCATCCGTTAAAGCTAACTACTCAGAACTCTCATGTTTTCTTTGAAGATTTCAAGAAGTTTGGCGATTTGTTCATATTAGCCTTGATTACGGTCTTTTCATTAATCAACGGCCTCGAAGGTTATGGAAGAGAAAACTGAAGGTTTAGTTGTTTGGTACTGGGATAGCAACAAACTGGAGCAACAATGGGCTCAAGAAACTGGGGGAGTTGTGATTGGTTATTCAGGATACCTAACTCGGGGTTGGACGGGTTTTGCTGTGACATTTGTGAACATAAGGGTGCCACTTGGTCCTTTGTCAACTCGGGGTATTGGTTTCACTTCTAAGATGTAGGAATTGGAGAGCGTCATTGGGACTAATGAACATCCGATTTTAGGGTTTGTTGATACCCTTTTTTTAGTCTTCTCTGGGTTTGTAACTGTGTTACCTGGGGAGTGTCCCTGACCCTTGAAGTAAGAATGCGTTGGCGTTTGGCAGTTTACAAAACTTAGCCAAAAATATCAGTAGATTTGCTTTTGATTGTTCAAATTTGTTTGTTTACGATTTGCATTGCTTCGACCTGGTTTGGAGGTTATTTTGCATGGTTTCTCTTGATAGCTCATTCAGCCTTGACGTAAGTTGTCAAAATCGTTCTTGGTGACGCTGTGTGTCTGAGGACTCGGGGGCTTCTTGATAAGTGAGAGAACTGATTAACCTGGGGTCTATGAAGTTGATTCTGATGAAATTGGGACTGCTTATAAAAAATTTCCCCTCTGTTTTGGTTGAAATTGCTTCTCCCGGGGTGTTGGTTTTTTTTTTAAAGTTATTTCCCACGTTTGAATTTGTTAGCATTATTAGCTTGAGAGTTCTGAATCGGGTGGGAAAACCTGGAGGGTCTAATATGATTTTGAAATTACCATTTGTTGGTAGGAATTCTGGAGCTTACTTGGTTGTAATAGCTTGCAGCGGATTGTGGACAATTACTCAGAAATGTTGTCACGATAATATCGTCTGCCTGAGTGGCTGGACAGTTTTGGTGAGAATGGGCACACCGCAAGTAATACAAACTTAGGCTCAACGGCTTTGACAGGGTGCAGGAAGGCTGGAGCTGGGAGCAGAAAGCTTGGTTTTATATTGTCTTAGGAGCATTGACATTACGGTACAATATCCTTTAGATTCAGCAACCAACTCAGATCGGATGAACAGCTTGGTGGATGATTCGTTCTTACCTTGGCAAACAACTGCCTTTGGCGAGAGTTTGACGAACCTTGACTTGCTCTCTCGATTTGATTTTTAAACATTCGCGAAGGCAATTTGTCCAAAAAGTTTCCACTGCTGCTTGAGTTCAATGAATCTTGATCATTAATTGTTCAATGGCATTATAGAATGTTCAAGTTGACTGCAATTTCTGAGAATTAAATGGTGTGGACATTGCCCTCCTAAGTAGTCATTGCAACGATCCCAAGCCTCATAAAATGAGTTCATCGAACCTTTGCTGAATCTGGTGATCTAATTGAGAAGATTACGTCGTTTTTAGAGGCGAGGGAAAAAAAACTGATTGATGAATTTGGATACAAGATTGTCCAGTTTGAATGGATCGAGGTGGGTTTCTTTTTCTAAGCCTTATTCGGGCTGCCTTCCCTCGATAGAGAATGTGAAAAAGCATAATTATCGTAGTAATTGGACAAAATTGGGGAAACACCTCATTGTGGAGGTGATCTTGTTGAAGTAAACGGATAAGAGCATGGGGTCTTCTTTGTCATGACCGAAGACTGTTTGTCTGGACAAGATGATTAAACCATGCTTCAGTCGAATTGTTTGCCACAATTTAGGAATAAGGAATTGCGTTCGTTATCTCGGAGGGTGCTTGGAGCAATTGAGCATAGTTCGCATTTTTTCATTGTTTTAAGAAGGATTATAATTTTTTATTTATATAAGAGTTTCGATAAATGGCTTAAATTTATTATTTATTATCTTACCTATCTTATAATCTATCAAATCAACATTCCCACACAACACAACAATACTATAACCACCAAAAAAAATTCAAAAATTCAAACCCCAAAAAACTAAAAAAACTTCCCCTCCTCCTCACCAACATCCAACCAAACAAAAACAACTTATACATCCCTCATCCCCCTAGCCAAAAAGCCCTATACGTGTTACTGACCGATCCCCCCCCTCGCTCCCTCGCTCCCACACTACGAACCCCCCTCCACCACATCAACCAAACAAAATCACTCTCTCTCGATTTATACTAACTTCCCCCAAACAACCACAATAACAAAACAACTCTCTAATAGAAACACCAGATAGAAAACTCTGAATTGTAGAGAGAGAGAATACCTCTAGGACACATGGATGGTTATGAGATGATCTCATAATAAATATACTCTTAATAAAAAAAAAAATTATATCAGAGAGAGAGATATCTGAATCACTCGCTCTCACACCATTACTCCTCTCTCTCTAACAAAATTATTCCAAAAAAAAATTAAAACCAACTATATAAAACCTCTCAGACTCTTCCAAAAAACTAAGACTCTCTCTCTCCGCATCTCTCTCTCTCGCTAAAAAAACAAAAAATACTTCACATACATCACACTCTCTCAAGTACACCTCCACCCACAAAAATATAAAAAAAAAATCACATTTTATCTCTGAGTAAGTAAGATAAGAAACAAGACTAAATTTAATGTGAGTCTAACTGTGGTCTCCTCAGAGAAGTAAAAAAAAAAAAACATTACAACTAATAATAAAAAAAAATCACTAATTCATCACTTCTCACGTCCAATATTAAACTTATTTCATCGCACTCCGTCGTGTGATCCTCTACGCGCTCACACTCTCACGCAACAACTCACTCTCAATCCACCCACTACTTCAATTTTCTATGAGATTTACTATATTTTTCACTCTGACTAAAAATTAATAATTCAATATATTCATAAAAAACAAACAACATCTCTCAACAAAAAAAGATCTCTAATTATAAAAACACCACAAATTCTCACACCTCTAATCTCTCTCAAAAAAACACACTCACCCAAAATCTCAGTCCTACGCACAAACACTTACACTACTCTCTCTACCCTCCTTCATCATTAATAACACAACACACTCACACACTCTAAAAAAAAAATCCAAATCCAACCTTACAAATCTATGGCCTCCAACCACCTTATCAACTAGTGTGTGAAATACAAATTACTATACGTACTCAAACATCTCAAAAAACATACACAACTAAAGAACAGAGATAACATATCTCTCGTAGATACTATAGAGATGACTCTACCCTCTCTTACCCAATTACCCCCTTAAAAACATTATCCCAAACTCCCATACACACCAAAACAAAAAAATCACCATCCCTCCCAAAAACCCCTCCACACTTATAAAAAAAACAAAAAAATAAAAAAAATAAAAACTCACCCACAACATCCCTCAACTCGCACACCCTCCCCCCACATCACACCAATCCCCACCACACCTTCCTAACCCCTAAACAACAAACACTACAAAACAACAATCCCCCAAACTCTCTCCACACCACACCTAAAACAAAAAAACAACAACATCTAACACACACACTCTCAATAATAACCAAACTACCTTATTCATAATACAAGACCTGATGTATTCCCAACCATCCAACAGGTACAATACACATCATACCACCTTAAAAATCCAACAACCAAACCACTACTCACCCTCTCCTCCCCCAATTTCAATCTTATTTACCATAACAACACCCTCTCCTCCAATAATTTTTAAATTCTTAAAAACACCATCAAACTCCCCATCACTATACCCCCTCTCTTCCCATAACAACATATATGTAGATATATACACTACAGTAATAGACCAAGAAAAAATTTCATCCTCCAACTCAAACACTACTCACATTACAACATCTCACCTCACTCTCCCACTCCACTACTACTATACACATAGATCTCACAGCTAGACTCACCTCCCAACTTCCACTCTAAATCCCATACGACCACCCTATATACCATAACCTACATTTACCAACCCACCTAATCACACTACCCAACCACACCAAACCCAAAAAACCCCCCCCCCCCCTCCACAATCCAAACACACCCCCCCCCACACCCACCCCCCCCCCCACCCCCCCCCACACCAAAACAAAACACCAACCCAACCACACCAACCTATACCCACCACTAACCACACCCACCCCCACCAACACACAAACCCCACCACCACCAACAATCTCTCCACAACCAAAATCACATCCACCAAAAACCCCACACACCAAAACCACCAAACCCACCACCACACTAACCCCCCCCACCACCAACACCCCCCCACCACCCCTCAACAAACCCCAAACCAACCAACCCCCATCACTACCCCTCCCCCTCCCACAACTTATCCCATCCCTTCCCCCCCCCCCACCAACCACCACCTCACAACCACAACCACTCCCACACTAAAACTCTCATCTCCACACACACACCAAACCCCCACCACACTCAACCAACCCACTACTTCTCACCCCATAACACCTCCCACAAAATACTCTCCCTCACCACACCTTCCCCCACCCCACATATCTCTACTAACACTCTACTCTCTCCTCCACCAACCCCCACTCCTCTATAGTATCACCTCTCCACCCAACCTCCAACACACACCTATCACCTACCCTCAACACCTCATACCATTCCCCACCTCCTCCACCACAAACCAGACCCTCCACAAAACACCCAAAATCCACCTCCCCCCCAACACCAAAACCCCACACACCCCCAAACCCCCTACACACCTCACTCTTACATATATCAACAACACACACACTCTTACTCCACAACACACCCCATAACACCCCAACCTCCTATTATCTATTAATCCCCATCATCTACCAAAATATCTCCCAAACCACCTCTACAAACCCACACCACAAACACACACCCACCACCCCCCAACACCAACACACAAACCCCCCCACACTTAAAACCCATCCCAAATTATTCTCCCATAACATTAGTGCTCTACACTCTCCCCTTAACACAAACACTCTAACCCTATACCCACCTACTCACACTCATACTCCCCCCCCATAAACCAAAAAACCCCTAACCCCCTCACCCACATACACATCATAAATCCCCAAACTCCCATCACAAAAACCCCAACACTACACACACTCACTCTCTCCAAAAACAAACCCACCCTACAAAACACCACTCACACTCACTCTATTATATAGATATAATCCAACCAAACCCACTATAACCCACCTTATAAAAAAACCAGCTAATATCTCATTATACCCCCTATAATCTCGTCGATGAACTTCGTGCAATCACACCCCAAACCTCAAAACCCCACCACACACTCATATACCCCCTTAACTTCCAATTAAGTGTGCTACTCCTAGAGAGAGACAAACTCTCTTCTCTCTCACTCCTCTTACCCCATTGCCCCCCCTAGTCCAAAATTCCAATTAAAAATAAATTCTACAATAACACTCTACTATTCCAACACCCTCATCTATATCACTCACACTCTACGCACACTACACCTCTAATATCCTATATTGACTCTCGCGAAAAGCAAAATCTCTCGCTCTCCAAACTCACCTCTACCTCTAAAATTAAACATAATCACCCACTCTCGTACCAACACTCTGTGTGGACATATAGAGGAGCTCAGAGAGAGTATATTTCAGTGGTCTCTTATAAACTCACAGACGTCGGAATAGTAAAAAACTATTAACGGCTCCCACACTGCCGCGCGTCATCCCTCCGCTGCGCCTCCCGTGCTTGCACCACTATACCTGCCAGAGCCGAGTGGACCTCGGAGATTCGCGCTAGATACCCCTGAGATTCAGATACATATGCATGTGTCTACTCTCCTAGCCCGGTGTACTGTCTTTTGATATACGCATCCGAATGGACTATGTCTCTCGACTCTTTCATAGATACACAACTTCCATACCTCTGTTATGTACACTAATTATGTGCTCTGCTGCTGCCTCTACGCCCCTCTTAGTACGTCCAGTAAAATAAGCAACACGTCCACATCTTGAGTAGTCAAATGACTGTGTGAAATGTCGATAAAAGAAGATAACCTCAACTGTACACACCCTTCCCCATCTTATAGTAAGAGAGTGTACTATACAAACTGTTGTACTGCTCTGTACTTTGCTGTCGTGTGTCGACCTTCAGCACACTATTTTATTGACCTCCCTCATTATACATACGTGATCCCCTACTTACCCACTTAATTATTTCTCAATACTGATATCTTCATGTGTCTCTGTTCCCCTCTAAAACTAAGATCAATTAGTCATGTCAATAGACTCTCCAGAACTCTCCTTCGCTCAACCCGAATAACATGGCTCATCAGATAAAATGCGTCATATATTTCGCGTTACATACACTGATCAATGTATCGCACGACCCCCGCTCAGATCATCATGTTGATAAAGCGATCCTGTATTCCATAGTATCTACCTATATATAAAGTATTTTAGTCAGCTCGCGGTAATTGTGTGTTGGTCATCGCTATACACTCCTCTACTCTAATCCCCACATCTAATAATAACTCCACTGCCTGAGCATACAACTCGTCGTCTATGAAGTGTCAAAAGTGCTAAGCCTATGTCTAGTAAGTAAGTTCTAATCTCGTTGATGCGTGCCCCTCCACAATCACCTCCTCATGTGTACACCTATATAACGCAAAAAATTCAATGTTGTGAGACAGACCTGGTGTCTGTTCCCTGGTTATCAAATAAACATTCACACCCTTAACTATCTCCAGCACTCTAGTCCGAAACAAATATACTATAGTAGAAATGTGAGATGATGAACTATACTATCACCCTCAGATGCGTACTCTCTTCCAGTTCCCCACATCTCTAAGTATAAGATGATTAAAGTAACGAGAGTTGTATCGCACTACTCTAACTCCTAACACCTATGTGTGAGACTATATACAGATGAGACAATCTTATAGATATGTGAATGATAGACCTAGCTCATCATATTCTCATCTCAAAAAGAGCCATACGTGAACTATTTGTCTCGAGGAACTGTTCCTCACATAATAACACGTGTATATTCTAACGTGATGGTTCTGGCAGTCAGTGAATGTCTCCAAAAACAAAATAAGGTGTGAGATATAGATAGAGAGAGTAGAGAGAGAGATGTGTGTGTTGTGTGGCACCCCCTTCCCCATCTGTGTATGTAATCTGAGTGGTTAGTTTTTGTCAATCAACTCTAAACACCATGTCTAAGACCAAATTGTCCACTCTACAATAACCGAGTCAAGTGCGCGCCATGTCTCATACACGCAGCCCTGCCACACAATACTCTCTGCTCACCCTCGCGCCCTACGTCTAGCGCATTCTCAAATGGACACTACTACAGTGTGATTTCGTAATCAGAACGCACCTAATAATTATATACTTAATTATATGCTCCTAGTTAGACTAAAGTCTGTTCTACAAATCCTCAAAAGCGACTAGTTTCCCCGCTCGCTTCACAATAGCACGCGTTCCATATTTCTACCATCTCGCTCAGGAATTTCTCTACGCACTTCACAGTTACCTGTGTGTGCACCCAACTTGCTAACCACCTCGTTCTTTAGAATACACACTCTAAGATCCACTGTCACAATTAGAACTTCGCACTAATCAGAGTCATGTACATAAAATGTGTGTCCTTACTTCAAGGACAGTCGCCATAATCTCGTTGATAACTTGTGTGTGTCCATCACGCACACGTCACTTAAATAATCGACTACGTACACCTTCTCCTCCTCCCCCCCTCCTAGATCTTCTGAAATTGTCAGACCACGAAGTCCTGCTGCCACTCCCGCCCTACAAAAGCGCCGGTTATCTGATCCAGTCTTTCAGTCGCGTCAGATGTGTCATAGTGATGTTCACTCTGATCAACTGTCTACACAGGTGACTCCACTGCCGCCCGCTCCCCCCTCTGATCTCGACTACCGCATCTCAAGAGTTGACAAATCGAATCAAGTGTGTAGAAGCTCATCATCGTTCTGATGACTGCACGTACCCTATAGCTGTCTCGTGCATTCTACGCTTGCGCCCTGTGTTCTATAGTTATCGTCCACCACTCTAACCTGATGAACTAGATAAATTCACCAACTGATCTCAATGAGAACTCGCAAACCACGTGATTTGAGTCTACCATGTTTGCTGGCGTATGTCCTCGCAGTGACTGCGTGTCCTCAGAATAAACAAATTACTAAATATGAAGTAGTGTAGAATGGCTCAGTGAATGTTATGCAAGATCGTGTCTTTATTCGAAGAAGACTCGTATTGTTACGCAGTATTTGCGTTCAAGATTATGATCTAAGCATATTATATAGTGCTGAAAGTGTAGACTCTTATGTGATCAAGAAAGCTCGTGAGTGGTAATGTGATAGAAGATGTTTTAGTGAGTTAGGCAATCTCCACTAGTGTCTGAACGCCAATATCTAACATGTTGTTGTTTGTGTAGTGACGGTGTAAGTGATTATCGTTCTATTTTTGCATGTGTTAAATGTGTTGATAGTCTAGTCCGTATAGTGTGGGAAATGTCAGCACTTGCATGTGTAGCAGGAGCGCTCTCAATATGTACTCAGTGCAGCATATTGAAGAGTTGTACTTTTTGTATCTGTAGAGTGTGAAACTTCCTCCAAGTTGAGTTTGTGGTTGAGATTGTGTGCCGTCGGAGAAAAATAGATAGCGCTCGAATGAGTCTTGCATGTGTACTGAATGAGTTAGTGGCTGTTTGATTTGTTTGAGAGATGGGATTTCGGTAGGCAGTTGGTCGAGTACGTCGGGAGTACTGTGTCTAGAATTAGGTGTTTGTTTTAGTGTATGCGGGCTCTGCGCAAGCGAAGGGTGGTGTGTATGCATTGTATTTGGTTAGCGAGGGAGGTGTCAGAAACGAAGAGCCGGAGTCTGGATGATGTTCGGGGTGCATCATCTTTTTACTTAGTCATGATGTGTCCTTTGCTTCATATTTTATGCTTTGCCATTTTTAGCTTAGTATGTGTATTGTGTGTGTGTGTGTCAAGTTGCTTAGCAGTGGGTGAAGTTGCCGTACGGTGTGATTAGGTGATGCCGTGTGTGTTAGGTTTGTCAGTTGTGTATGTTTAGGGTATTTAATATATGCTTGTTAAGTGTTGGTAAATAGTGAATTAAGTGTGAAATTTAATAAGTGACTATTGATTAATAATTTGCAAAAGTTATTTAGTTTAGTGTTTTATTTAGTCGGACGGGCAAAAGCCGTAAGATTAAGTAGGCATTAATCTAGTAATTAATAGCTTGATAAAAAGTTGTTTTCAATATTAAGCCAACATTTTGAGGAAACGATTATTTAGACGGATATTAATTTATCATTAAGATCTAAAATTTCACACTTAAGAATCTATTCACTATATACTTGACAAGCATATTTTTCTTTATATATTTCTCATCTTATTAGCTTGCTTGTTAATTAGTTAATCTAGTTTTTTTAATTTAATTAGTTTTAAAACCAAAACAAAAATACTCATTATTCAAGCATCAAACCAAACGCTTTCGTGAATTTCAAATTCATCTCTCGTTGGGACACGACATCCGGAGGATCAACTATTACTTGTCCTCAAGTAATTTTTATCCGACGTGACTACTTTATTATATTACTCGACTAGTCTTTCGGGACGAATCACCTTCCTTAACCATAAAATGACTCTTTCCACAATTTAGACAAAGATTGGTGTCTTCACACCTTTTGAGCATCTTGTCCACATGAGAAAGGCAATTTCCTAATGAATTCCCAAAGACTGAAAAGTCGTCCATGAAGACTTCCATCGTTTTTTCGATATTATGAAAGTAGCCATCATACACTTTGGAACGTGCTCGGTGCATTGCATAAGCAAAAGGCATGCAGGACGATAGGCGAAAGTTTCCATAAGGATCACGGGGAACTGTGGTCTTTTCTGTCTCATGAGGTTGATTTGGGAATTTGAAAGTAACCCGAGAAACCATCGAGAAAACAATAGTACTCGTTTCCCGCTAATCTCTCAAGCATTTGGTCCATAAACGGTAGTGGAAAGTGGTCTTTACGGGTGGCTTCATTTAACTTTCGGTAGTCAATGCATACACGTCATCCCGTAACCAATCGAGTAGGAATTAACTCGTTTTCATCATTTTCAACAACGGTAAAGCCACCTTTTTTCGGTACGCAATGTACGGGGCTTACCCAAGGACTATCCGAGATCGGGTAAATTAATCCGGCGTCAAGAAGTTTTTCAACCTCCTTTTTGATGACATCGTGGATTTTCGGATTCACCCGTCTTTGGTGTTGGACCGCCGGTTTGTAGTCCTCTTCCATAAGAATCTTGTGAGTACAAAATTCTGGGTTAATACCCTTAATGTCAGAGAGTTTCCAAGCGATGGCTCGCTTGTGTGACTTCAAAACCTTTATGAGAGTGGCTTTTTCCTCGACACTCAAGTCTTTAGCAATTATGACGGGCAACTTGTCGTCACCCTCCAAAAATGCGTATTCGAGATGAGGAGGTAAGTCCTTGAGTTCGACCTCGGGAGGTTCATCAATTGAAGATTTATCATTTTTAGCTTCACAAACTTTGAGTTCTTTTTGAATTTCAGGCAAATAATTTCCTTGAGTGGGAGGGGGTAATGATGGATCATCATTGAGAAATGCTTCAAGAAGAAGAATATCCCCCTCCGGGTCATAATAAGAGTGATCAACTTCCGGTGAAGTTGGATCATCTTCAAGAGCGAGGAAAGCGTCGTTTCGATTCCTCGGAAGAAAATCCACTATCCCCGGAAGGGAGTGAGAGTCGGAGAAGAGGTAGAAACGATCGGGTCATAATAAGGAGTGGGATTGCCACTCGCGATCACATCGGAGAAACCGAGAACTTCTTGAGAATACTCCTCACAAGCCATTTCAATGACGTCGATTCGGTTAACCGAATTATCATCATAATTAGAGGAGTATCTCGAAGTTTGATCAAGATTGAATGTTACGGCTTCTTTTCCAACACGAAGAGTTAATTCACCTTCGTAAACATCAATCAAAGCACGTTGGTCTTTAAAAAGGATTCTCCGAGAATTAGGGTTTGGTCTCGGGATCGGAATCAAAGTCTAGACTACAAAGTCGACGGGAATTAGATTTCTACTTTACGTCGACATCTTCGGCAGAACCGATTGGTTGGGGTGATCGATAATGGTCGCTAGTTCAAGAGTCATACAGTCGGAGTGAGTTCGGAGAGAAAGCTTTTTCCACACGGATCAAGGCCATTTGAGATTTAATGTTTAGCGCCAGATTCGGCCAAGGATACGCACTCATCCATTCCGGGAAAATCACACGGTATGAGAAATTTGTCGGGGTCTCCAAGTTTTTCGGGTAACTTTTTGAGTAGAACCGCCGAGCAATGCTCATTCAACAGAGTTCTAGCCATTTCACTTAATTTTTCATTGTTTCCAATCAAACTCTTAAGTGTAGAAGCAAATTTAGGCATGAGAATTAAAGCATCCGCGAAGCTAATTTCGAAATGCAAATCTTGAAAGATTTGGTAAAAATTCTCAATTTGATTGTTAACTTTTTCGCGGATCTTTTGGTCATTAAGTCTAGACGGATATGGAATTGATGGTTTTGGGTTAGGCTTCGGAGCACTAACGGGAGCAACAACGGGCTCAGAATTTGGTACTTGAGATTGAACTTGGACAACCGGAGGTTGGACGTCTTTGGTACTTCCGTTATTAGTTGGAGGCACCGTGTCCTTTGTCACCTCGGTTTCACGTTCCACTACTTTAGGAGGAGAATAAGAAGTAGTAGGAATCGTGGGTCCTTGATAAGCAACACCGCTTCGGGTGGTAATACCCTTCAAGTCTACCTTCGGGTTAGTAATGGTATTACTAGGGAGTGTCCCTAAACCTGAAGTAGAAGCGGTATTGGAATTCATGAACTTGGTAAGCAAATCGGTTTAAATTGGTATTTTGTTTTGCATGTTTTGGGTTTGGCACAACCTTACCAACATATCACAAATATTTTGGCTATTTCTCATAAATGCATCATAGCTTTGATGTAGTTTGAAAAATCTTCCTTAGTAACCTTGTTGTGTTTGACGGAGCCAGAGCTTGGTAACGGTGGAGCTTTGGTGACCGGGGGTTGATTTAATCGGGGGTCGATAAATTAGCCTCGGTTTAACCGGGGTGTTGGTAGATTGGAGGCTTGGTTGAATTATTCCCCGGTTTTGGTTGTAATGTGTTTCTGGTTATTTCCTTTGGTTTTGTTGACGGGAGTAAACGGGAGGTTTTATTTGATTAGCAATCGGGGCTCGGTACAAAATGGTATTCCTTGTTGTAGTTAACACGGCGGTTTGTGTAGACGTAGTCTTGAATATTGTCACGAAAAACGTTGCCATCGGTGGAGGGACAATTTCGGTAAAATGAGGCCCAACCGCAAGTTACACAATTTCCTTGACACTTTTACCGGGGGGTGCTGGGATTGGTTTTTCTTTCGAGAAGTAAGGCTTTCACCAGTATCTTTAAGTTCGGTAACATCGGAGAATTACGGGGGTAGAAGAGCCTCGCAATCACTTTGGCTAACAACGCGTATGTTAGTGAATTACGAACTTTGGATTTTCTCTCGATGATTCTTAGGCAATCACGGGGCTATTTTATCCAAAAAGTTACCACCCGCGGCGGAATTCAACGAATCTTGATCATTAGAGTTCAAAGCATTATAGAAAGTATCGAGTTGATGTAATTCTGAAAATCCATGATGTGGGCATGCCCAAAGAAGATCATTGAATCGGTCACATGCCTCATAAAAAGTTTCATCAAATCGTTGTTGAAATCTCGTGATTTCATTTCAAAGATTTGTTGTTTTGGAAGAAGGGAAGAATTTGTTGATGAATTTCGAAACAAGATCATCCCATGTAAGAATCGATCGAGGGGGTTCTTTTTCAAGCCCAATCCGGGCGGCACCCTCGAGGGAAAATGGTAAAAGCATAAGCTTTATCGGCGTACTCGGGACGTTCAGGAACTTCATCGTAGAAGTGATCTTGTTGAAATAACGAATGTGAGCATGAGGGTCTTCTTTGTCATGTCTAAAAAATTATTTGTTTTGAACGAGGGTAAGCAAACCATGCTTAAGCTCAAAGTTGTCCGCGGTGATCTCGGGCACAACGATGGCATCCTCGTAACCCTCGGTGGGTGCTTCGAGCAATTGAGCCATAGTACGATTATCGTCCATCGTAACTACGGGAGGAGCTTGATTTTCAATTGGTTCCACAAGATTGAATGGTTCAACAAAAGTCGGGTGGACTTGTTGTTGACGGTTAAAATTACGAGATTGAGATGAGTGCGCATGCACTAAAATGTAAAAAGAAAATTTATACTAATTTTTTTTCTTTTTTATTTTTTAATTTTTATATTTTTTTTTTGGTTTTTCAACAATGTATTCACAATATATTTTAATAACGAAAAATGAGATAAGACACTTAAACCTAATAATCAACTCGCTTCTCGGTAACTCTTCAAAGAGAAAAACGCACAAAGGAGCAGAGGAGTAGAAAAGCGTGAAGCTATTAAAAACCTTTCTCCTTTAGGGTCGTAGTTCCTAGGAACGACCCGCCTTATGCCCCTCATATAGTTTGTTTAACTTTCAAAGGTGAACCGTACCTCGCGAGAGACACAAAAGATAAGTTTTTGATCTTTGGTTCGGGAACTTATTAATGATAATACTTCAATTGAAAGTATTATACTGATGGTGAATTTTATTTCTTTTTTATGGACAATTTTTTTATTTTTTTATTTTTGATTTTTTTTCTTTATATATTATATATATACAAATAAAATAAAAATCTTTTTGTATATTTTTTATAAGAAAATAAGCAAAATAACTTCACACGAAAGGGTCTTCAAAAACAAATTATCAAACGGCTCAACAATCGTATACAATCCTCCCCAGTAGCGGCGCCAAAAACTGATTGAAATTGACTATACCCTTTAAAACATATATATAAATATAAATATAAATATAAAATACTTATAAATATATAAATAAGAGGATAAGAATCAAAAATTTCTCAATGTAGTAAACCGGAAGTATGATTTCTGGGTCGTTATCCCCAACGGGAATGCAATTGAAAGTCGAGAGGCGTTTTGAGAATCGATACTTGAATGGAACAAGATTATGATTGGTTATCTAAAACTACGGGAAAATTAAGGCAAAAACTTAAAAACAATTAAGGGGAGACAAATTTTAACTAAAAATGCAATACGGGAATCCTAAACGGGACATAAAAACCCTAAATTATCAAAATTAAGTCCTAAAATAATCTTTTTGGTTTTTATAAGTTTAAATTAACTAAAAATCTAGGACAAAGAAAACTAGACCAAAATCGAAGGTGATTATGGCATAAAAACACTAAAAACATGAACGGGATTCAATCCCGTTCTTTAAAAATTCAAATTTTGCAATTTAAATCCTACGAAAGCAAATATAATTTTCCTAAGTCCTAAATGTTAAAAGAAAATTTTCTAAAAAGGAATTATATTTTTTTGACATTTTTATAATTTTTTATGAATTAAAAATGATTTAAATGAAATTAAATGTTTAAAAATACTAAACTATTTAATAAAAATCTAAAAAAATTAGCAAAAGTGTATTGAACAATGAGGATTCTAATAAAAATAAGATGGGGAAAACAACTTATCAAATAAGCAGTGAAATAAGCCAAAAACGGCTTATAAGCCAAATGGGCTAAAATGTGTATAAAAGATAGATTTTGCAAAACAAAACTGAAAAAGACCCAAGGGCGAGTTGGAGAGGGAATGTGTGTGTATAAAACATTTGGTTGAATAGGGGTGAGGTCCCGGGTTCGAGCCTTGCTCACCTGGGTCTTCCCCCAATTCCCAAATGTTTTTTAAAAGCCATTTTTTTACAACTTTTTAGAGGGATTAAAAATAAGCACTTTTTACAAAAATACCTTTTTCATAAAGCACAAATAAGCTAAGAAAGACATAATAAGCCTAAACTATACTAAACCACTAAAATGCTAACTATTGGCATTTTTAAGCTCAAATAAGCAAACCAAAAAGGGAATCAAGCTAA
This sequence comes from Tanacetum coccineum, assembly GCA_026074375.1. Taxonomy (NCBI): domain Eukaryota; kingdom Viridiplantae; phylum Streptophyta; class Magnoliopsida; order Asterales; family Asteraceae; genus Tanacetum; species Tanacetum coccineum. The sequence continues at coordinate 84 of BQNB010004587.1, read as the reverse complement.
AACAGATGATAAGGCATATCTAAAAAGCTCTTAAAACAAAAATAAGCAACTAAATAAGCCTAGAATGAGTTTATGAACTCAGCA
>BQNB010004586.1:0-106883 GCA_026074375.1 Tanacetum coccineum | reverse complement strand
ATGGTTGCACTATTAAATAGACCTTTGACATATTCAAAAAAACGTGTGAATTGACGGGTGCAGATTTTGGGTGTTTTTTGGCATCGGTCATTGTTCAACTCATAAAAAATAGTTTCGACAACTCTTTTAGCCCAGTGGGGCACCAACTGAAGTAAGCAGGAGCCGGGACTCGAACCTTTGACCTTTTATCCACAAATCTCTCCAGTGAGTCCATGAATTTTTCTGAGATGAGTACCAACTGAGCCAAAGCTCTTTTGACCTTTGACATAGAGTTTATAATGTACTAGATTATTATCACTAACTTGTTGCGTATGGTTGAGCATCCACTAGTGTGATTTAAGAAAAATGTTGAATAAGCTTAAAAATTTGTAAACCATAGTGAGCATCCATTTCAAATTTGTGTGTCTTGAGAGGTGTAAGATAATAAACCTTTTCATAATTTAATGCATTTGATTATGTGAAATGTTTATAAAACATTAAAAAATTTAAATACAGTGAAGATAGGTTTATTAACAAAAAGGTTTATATGTTAATGTTGTAACACAAGTGTAAACATTTTAAAAGGTTACCATAATGGATAGCCTAACTTTAATCATACTTATCTAACACAATATTGCTAAAGGGCAAATCAAATAAAAAAGTACCACAATTTAAGGCAATTTGAATTTAGATACTCAATTTTATTTTCTCAATTTTGAGTATCGAAGTTATTTTTTTGCAATATAAGGATTTTTTAACTTTTCGAAATATGTTATCGGTCATTTTTTTGGATGAAATAGTTAAGTAACATGCTCTATCATTATAAATGAGGATTTAAAAGTGATTTCAGTTAAAATTTTGACCGATAATCGCTTTTGGAAAGTCGAAAGTTTTTATGTTGCACAAAATATTACTTCGATATCTTAAATTGAGAAAAATAAAGTTGAATACTTAAAATTTAAATTGACCTGAATTGTGATACATTTTTGTACGACTTGCCTTAATGCGTAATGTTTGCTCGAGGACTCAAGCTCTCTAATAAAGATCAAGCACGCAGGGTCGTCTCGTTGTTTTCGGTGACCCTATGCAATAACAACAAAGAAGCCCCAACACTTGTAGACTAAAAAAAGTTGCATATAAAATTAAATTATATGACTCATATATATATTTAAATATTATACCTACTTATGTACAAAACTAATAAAAATGTGACATCCTTTTACATAGAAGCCATGTGCGACTGCATCTCTTGCACACCCTTTCAAAAACACGCATAAAAAAAACTGATCCACAAAAGCTTAGCTTGTTAGCAATCCTATACGATATGTCTATTTCTATTAATACTTTACATGTATGTAGGGGTGTTGATCGGTTCGGTTATCGGGTTATTCGGTTAGTTCGGTTCGGTTAGTTCGGTTATTTTTTTTTTTGGGTCAACCCGAAAACCGAACCGAACCGAACTAGAATTCAACCGAACCGAACCGAAAACCGAATTCGAATTCGGTTCGGTTCTCGGGTTGACCCGAATAACCCGAATTTCACTATTTAAAAAAAAAATTAATAATTACATAGATTTTTAGTAAACAAAAAATTATTATTAACATAAAAAGTGTTTTTTTTATATTATGATAACATTTTAATAGTATTTATATATATAAATATATAAATATATATATATAATTATATGAATTCGGTTTTCGGTTTGGAGTGTCAAACCCATATCCAACCCGAGAACCGAATTAGTAGTTCGGTTCGGTTCGGTTTTGACGAATTCGGTTCGGTTATTAGTTCGGTTCGGTTATTTTCGGTTCGGTTTCGGTTTTCGGTTTATTCGGTTTTTTGGGTTTTTATGCTCACCCCTAATTAGTTGGGTGGTTTGGTTCCGTTTTAGGGTTAATTCTATATTTCCTCAATTTAAACCCTTAAATGCCATATTTACCCATTTAAAACCCATAATACAATATATACGTAAACACAACATTTGTCATATTTACACATTCTACAAATTTATTCATTTTAAATTTTTTGAAAAACTGAATAATTACCAATTTGAAATGTATAGACTATTTTACCTCTCCTAATAACCAATAGTAAATTGCAGAAAAAAGATTTGGATTATTGCCGCCAAATGAAATACTTGTTGTCCGAGCATTGATCTGCATTAATTACTTACAGTAGAAGTGAACCAAAGTTGAAATTATGGTTATGCCATGAAATTTACACACGGGTTGTTTCATGTCTTCTGACTCCAAAACGTACTTTTGATAATTAAAATCTCATAGATCATTTTATTGAAAATATTAATTTTTAATTATTATTAGGAAACAAGGTTTTTAACCCGTGCTTCGCTACGTAGCGCATAATTTTCTGTATTTTTTTAAGGTTTGTGAATACTAAAGTATAATTGCTTGAACAGGTTAAGCAACTATTACAAAAAGTAAAGAGAGACTAAGTTATAACATTATTAAAACATCTGCTTGAACAGGCTTTTGATTCCAGAAGTGGGTGGGCTCAGAAAAAAAACATGTTTCTTTTTTCTCGTAATCTAGATGAGCATATGAGAGTTAAAGAGTGTAAAAAAGGCACTCCTCCTAAACCAGATGTTTAGACCAAAAACTAGAGTTGTAAACGAACCGGACGAACACGGACGGAGCCTTGTTCATGTTCGTTCATTTAATTTTAGCCGGACAAATAAACGAACACGATCGCTTAAACAAACAAATTTTCTTGTTCATGTTTGTTTATTAAGAAATACGGTTGTTCATGTTCGTTTATGTTCGTTCATTTAGACACTAAACGAACGAACATAAACGAGTGGACGTAAAGAAATACAAAATTCACAATAATATACACCATATTATGTTTTATAAGTATTGTTTTGTTTAAGTAAAACAATTTAAAACCGTATTATAAAAAAAGATACGATAGACAATCATAAACATATATACGATCATAAACGAACATAAACGAACTTTTTACCGAACGGTTCACGAAATGTTCACTGAACGTTCAGTTCGTTTATAGCCTACCAAAAATCACATTCCAAATATACCCTCTTTCTCTTTAACATCATATCCCTATCATCCCACAAATGTATTCCCTCATCGCAGCCTCACCTCCTTCACGCCATAAACCGATCATCTTGCTGTTCGTCGTCTCCTGATCTGGCCAACCATCTTCACAGGTATCTTCTTCTCTCTCTTGTAATCATCAATTATTAAGCTATCATCTAGTGGGTATACTATGAAGATGCTTTTTATGGATCGATTGTTGTTTTTTTTATGTGGGATTGCATTTATTATTGTTGTTTGTAATTATCAATTATTAAGTTCTATCATCTAGTGGGTATACTATGAAGATGTTTTCTATGGATCGATTGTTAGTTTGTTTTTTATGTGGGATTGCATTTATTTATTGTTTGTTATGCTTGATTTGAAACCATAGTCGTCTGGTTCCACATGACCATCATTTATAAGTATTGTTGGCTCTTTGATGTGCAGACTTTGTCTTTTGCTAGTCTTCTAGTTATTAAATGAATAATCTATGCTCTTCACATCAGATGCTTTTCATGAATCTCATACATATTATGAATTATGGCATGCTCTTTTTGTTTTTTATTTTGCAAGGTTATGGAATTTCTGAAAGAAATTCTTTTCCTACTTGTTCTATTATGGTATGTGAGACGAAGAAGAAACGTCGGAAGAATAGAGCGAACAAGAGATAACACTTCGGCGTTAAGTGGCCATGCTTTTACACTAAGAGTTATTGGGTGGAAATAACACACAATGTCAAGAGTTAATGCGACTTTCTCGTGATGCATATGTATTATTATGCAACCACGAGACATTCAGACCCGTGCGATGCACACGGGTTGTGTCTAATTCTTGATTGCGTAATGTTTATGTGAAATGTTGATTGCGTTTGGATAAAGTATGCTAACTTAGGAAACATAGTATGCTAAACTTTATCTACATTCAATGTAGTTGTTATCGTTACACACGGGTTGTATCTAAAACTACAACCTATTCTAACAATTGTAATTGTATCTAATCAGGTAATCATGATGAAAAACCTATTTTTCTTCCCCTCATAAGCTATTAACATCTTTTGACCAAGGAAGGCAACTATTATAATAGCACTTCCACTAAAATTTTATTAGCCCGACTATTGAAAACATGAAGATCCATTTCTGTGGGTCAGTTGCTTGAAGTTCCACCTGAATTTCGTCAAGTTCCCTCTTGAATCAATCTTTGGAGCTTGCATAAATCATTTTACTTCTCACATGTGCAAGACTTTTGCAGTTCAATACAAAGTAAAAGAGAATATAAAAGTTCAGAACATGTTTTTTTTTCTTTCAAGTAGAGGTGACGATTTTAACTTGTGCTTATGAATGAGTCAAATCTAGGATGTGGGTTGTGTATATCTCAAACACGTCAAATATATAATAGTTAATAAAAAAAATAACAGATGGGTTGAATTGCAGGAAATATCTGGATCGTTATTGTTAAAAAAAGTTAAAAGATTATTGAAATATTAATCATTTCAATCATAGTTAACAAATTTGTTGATAATCAAAATAGACACATGTGTTTGTGGATCAAATGATACATCCCCTAATATGCTAGATCCAATTCGTACCGTCAACCCAATCCAGCCATTTTAATTTTTAAGCCATACAAAAACATAATAAGTTTCAACCCAAACCCATTATGACTCGTTATCTAACCGGCCCATCATGCCACCTCTATATAGAAGTATAAAGTAAATTCGAGTTACTACCTGGCAATGAAAAAGATCCTGCTCTTCTGGCAGTCCTCTACAGTCACAAACTCGTAGTAAAAAACAACATATCTCAGTAAAGTAGCAGCAGGCACGGACACAACAATGGCTCGCAAACCTATTCCAAAATGACTTCCTTTTGCTTCTCCTTAATCTTAAATATTATATAGCGGAACGTCCTTTTTGCCTTCAACTCCGTGTACTTTAGTTTGCGTTCATCATGCACAACCATCCCAGATGCAGTGTTAGCCTACAAAAGCATGAAAGCATGAAAGTTTACTACTAATTATTAAAGGTGATTGTGATTGTTGACTGCATAAAACATCAAGGTCAATCACGACTACTAAATCCATGTCAATAAACGTTGCTAATATGAACATAAAAAGGCGCCTTCATATAAAAGCAAACCTCCTTAATGGGCATATAGTATGCGTTTATGAACTGATATACACATACCAACTACTAAAAAGGTACCTAATTTGATTATGACTCATCTTAACCCAATATGACCCGTTAACCCATAACATGTATTAAAGATCAGAATAAGATAAGCGTTATATTCTTAATGCTCTAAAAAGCTAGTGTTAGGAATGGTAGTAATTTAGGTGTAGATCTGATGTTATATGTTGGACATTTGGACAAAGTAGTTTTCGTGTTAGTAACGACTAATGATATTGATATAAAAATATTTGCTGTTTCAATAAGAGGGTGTTTGGGATTGCTTAAGCTTATGCTCATAAAAACTCACTTTTAAGATGTTACACTTCAGAAAATAGTGTTTCGATTTGCTATTTTTGTATCATGGGTTTTAGGTTAGATATGATTATCTGCTTAGTGGAAACTTCTTATTTTTCCCTAAAAAAAGTCGATAAGCAGTATAACATATAATATAAGCAACACCAAACACCCTCTTATATAAGCTTGACATTCTTTAGTCTTTTGAGACTTACTGAAAGTATCTATTAAGCAGTGGGTTAAATGTTGATATACTTGGCACACAAAATTCCATAAAACGTTATTTACTAAGTGCAGTTTATCCACAAAGACAATTTATATTTTTATTACAGCGGGTTACGGACATGGCTTTCTTTGAGGAGGATGTGTACCTTTTAGCTAGGTAGGAGCTTAGTGGTTTTTCATCTTTTCTCTCGTTTTATCCGCAAAGACATTTGGAGTCACTGGTGACTAAATCAGGTAGATACCAACCCCTGCACTATGGTTTATAGCGATGAAGATATTTTATATGCATACACATCATAAAGTACATATTTTAAGAGTTAAGAATTCAGAGGTTCATACAAATTTCCGGAACTTACTTTGACCACACATAAACAGTTACCCATACCCTATAAAATGGTTCTTTCTCTTATCAAGATCATAAGAAACAGTAAAAATCCAAAAGATGAGGGGGTGTTTGTTTCAGCTTATTTTTTGGGGTATGAGCTTATTTTTTTGGCTTATATTTCATAAGCTCAATAACGGTATTTAACTAATGAAACTAACTTGAAAGTGATGGGTGGATTTGATGAGGAAGAGAAACACTTTTTAGAATATGCTGAAACAAACACCCCCTCATCTGTGCCCCATGATCTTAGAAATAAGCTAAAACAATTCGTATGAAACTTGATAATACAGTAAGAGCATAAATAAATAAAGTAAAAAAGATTTTAAAAGAAAAGCTCACCTTGCCATATATTTTGTACATTCTGCTTGATCCCATGCCATCGCTCGTGTTTCAAGAGGATTTAGATTTTGACTCGGGGACTCAACTTACAACCTTCTCCTAAAAAACAGTCAAAACCAAAAACATCAAAATAGTTTAAAAAGCAGTCATATAAATATTAATAATGCAAGAATTAAAACATATCACAAACCTCCAGGTTTGCACGCGCATTTCCGACGGCTAGACTACCAATGACTAAAGAATGTATGGGAGACTGTTCTTGCAGGTACTCGAAATAAGCGTGTCCTGAACTGTCGCTTGAGCCACACCTGTATGATTAGCACATTCAAAAATTCTCACAGAATATGAAAAGGTTCAATTGAAATTCATATAATCATATTGAAAATCAAGTTCAAGAAACTGCAACGACCTCCGATATAAACAAACAATTCTCAAAAAATATTGGGTCTACTGCAAATAATTCACACTCAGCTGCAAATATTTTTTGAAATTGGTATTGGGTCTGCTGAAAATTCTCACACATGTCATCATTATACGCATATTCTGCGCGAGGTGCTTATGGGTTTGAAGATTAGGAGTTCTAAGGAAGTGGAGAAGGCTGCTGTTATTTGGAATTTACCTATGAAACCGGTTATGAATGATGGGGACAGTTTGGATCTAAATGTGTTAAATGATGGGATCACATGATTATTAGAGCTGGAAGGTTCTGCATAAGCTTACATTGAGCTTATGGCATTATTGGAGTGCTGTAAAGGATGTTTGGAATAACAGTTGGACTTTTATCTCTAATTTTTGCGGTTTTGTAGGTTTGTATGAGAATATGAAAGACTGCATTAGTGTTCTTTTTTTGGCTTGGATTCGGGTGCTGTAATTGGACGCTTAACACTAAAATAAAGATGTCACCTCTACTTTAAAACTCGATTGGAGCTGCAATTTTGTGTCCTGCTCCTCTTTGTTTCTGAATGTCAAGAGTAATAAGCAGAGTTTGAATGTTAGCTGTTGCATTGTCTCTAAAAAATGGGTTATTTGGTGCTTTTTGTTGTATGGTTATATCAGCAATAGCAATTTTGAACACAACATCAGTAGTCCTTGCTTCCTTTTGAAATAGTAAATAGATTTCATAACTTATCGCAAAAGCCTCATAAGAAAGATTGCTCAACTATGGTGAATGTAATTATTAATGCATCCTACAAAAACAAATTTGACACTAATATAAAAACCACAGATTTATGCAACTGTGCAAATACACATATTAAATAAAGTTATTATTATTTTCATAATATCACCTTCTAAGGAAGCTGCAACACCTCAAACATTGTAGCAACCCAACCGCGACAATCCCACCCAGCTTCAGCCCCAGTCTAGCTCAGATGCCTTATTCCTTCTCGAAAAGAAAGTATACAACCATACCTGAACAAAAAAATCATATTAGATCAAAGTTGTGATTAGTCCCATCTTTAGTAAGGTTTGTGCTAAATGCATATTAACTTTGTTATCACTTATCATACGAAAATCATACCGTTTACTAATAGATGTATCATAAACAAAATATCTACATCTAAAAATCACCAAATGCAAACACATACAAAGATATCAATCCATTAATCCTAATATTATGCTCGCAAACCAAGTTTGTTAAGAAAATGTTTTAACCATTGGGCTAACCTTGTTAATTGTTATGGTGACCATGGGAGCCAACAATAGCCATAGCATCCATACCCTTCACTCCTGTTTTCATCATTATCATCATTAAGCAATGACCATGGTGGTGATTCTGAATCCACTTCACTACCATCCACCCACCTGACAATAAATATATAGCACTGTTAATAAGATTATAAAGCAAAAACCATTAAAATTTGTTAGATCCTAATGAGATTATCATCATTAAGCAATGACATGGTGGTTGATTTGGAAACTGTTGTTTATGTTTGATTTTGAAACGGGTGATTTTGTTGGATCTTTTTGGCTTCATCGATCCAATAAATGAGACTCAACACTTAATCTTTAGGAGGCTTTTGGTTTTCTTATAACTAAAAACACATGGACACTTGATCTTCTTCACTGGAACAATTGCATTAACTGACATTTGCTTCAATACAACTTTACATCCGGATTCTAATGCAGCATGATTTTGTACCTATGGCTGTGTGGGTAACACAAAGCTATTACTAACGACAATTAATGGGAGTACGCATCACCTTCTTGCACAACACGCTACACAACTTGTACATTGTATCAACACTAATGACAATAAAATTAGAGGACCTAAGTTTATAATATAATAGATTTTTGACATACCTTGAACGCCCAAGTATATCCAAAGATTGAATATGTTGTCCAATCATCTTCATTTGTAGGTTGATCGACATACAAGGGCCCCCAACGTCTAACGGTTGCGTTCCTAAGTTGGGAGTACAATGTTGGCCACACATATGAACCCCAAGGATATTCGTTCCAAGCGACTCTATCATTTGCTATTCTTAACAACCACTCCGGGACATTACGTTTATTCTCCGCACCTAATAAAACAAGTTGCAAGATGCCTAGACAACAAAGGCCAACAGCATCGTTGTCGTATAATTCAGCAAATGTAGGCCCAACAATCGCATTTTCTATGTCGATACCCGTAATAGGTTGCCCATCTAAATGTGACGGAAACACACGTCGTCTAAAAGGAAGATTAGCTTGGGTGTCATACTCCTCCCAATTTTCTACTCCAAACCTTAAACCAGTTATTAGGCAGAATTCCTCTCTACCAAATTGTATACTTAATTCATTATTTATAGAGTAATTCAAAGGAACATTTTCATCATCAATTTGGCGACCTAACATAAAATGTATTAATATACAATTCTCTACAAAATCAGGTTGATCTAATACCCAACCAAAACAGGATAGCCTAAACAATTCTTCCCGAGAAGTGCCACTAATTAATTCTTTAATTCTTTAATTCTTTTAAGTAACTTTAACTTACTTCTACAATAACAAAGAACATGGGGTACCTAATATGAACAAACAAATAAATAACCATATATTACTACACATATATACATCAAATAATTAAATATTCAAATGATACAAAATAAAAATATTATACCTCGTAACCGGTCATATCCATCTTATAATAAACAAGTAACCAGCGAATGGTAACAATCAACAACTTGAACTTCTGTTTCGTTTGCACTAAATTAAGAGAACTTCAATTATAAGAAAGCACCAACACCAACTTCACCTTCTGTTTCTTTGAACTAATTCAAGAGACAGACTATCAATTTATATCGAATTCAAATGGGAAAGTTACAAACTAGTGCAGTGAAAGTAAATAAATTGAAAGTGTATAGTGAAATATACTATTTGGTACTATTCGGTACTATTCATCTCTATTCATCTACAAGACCTAAAAAACAAAAAAAAAGTATATCACCCTCATAGCCACGCGATCTACAAATAAAAAATGGTACTATTCGGTACTATTCATCTCTTTCATAGGTTTAAAATTTGTGATTTTAAACATTTTACAAAATGAAAAACTGACACATTTTGCACCATCGTATCTTAGGCATATTAAAACTATTTTTATTAAATCTTTATTCATTAAGTAGAGCTCATCAAAGACTACACAAATGACCAAATAAATTATTTTAAATAAAACATTTGAGTATCCAAATACGTACGCAAACATGCCCGAGATCAATAAACTAAGCATGGCATACCCTAAACCCTAATATTATACCTAACCGGACTCGGAAAAAAAAAATTAAGTAAATCGCGGGGGGGGGGGGGGGGTGGCGCGATCTACATTTTTAATTTTTTTTTTCAATAACCACAGAATGAACGACACGTGGACAAATGTAGATCGCGGGTGTGGGGGCGCGATTTACATGGGTATTTTGAAGAAAAAAAATTGTCAGTGTCATTTCAAGATAACACGGAACCCAAATGGGCACTGCGAAATTTTTCGCTTCTTTCAAACCCATATCAAATCCAAATCTAAATGCAAACCCACTCACAAACCAAACGGGCCCTAAAACTTGAATCACATCCACAAAACAAAGTTAAAAGAACAGTCTGGAGACAATAAATACAATTCAGAAACAAAATCTTCCATTAAACACTCCAATAAATCATCTCTTAGAAATTGCAAAACACCTTTGCAAAAAGAAAATAGATCTTTAAACTACCAAGAACTTAAAGAAACTCTTAAAATAAAGGCCACACGCTCGGATTGCACTCTCTTTTGTAAGTTGACGTGGGGGGTTGGTCAATAGTGACTATCCGGCGGGATTGGCCGCGGTGGTTGGAAGGTGGTGGGTGGCCGTGGTGGTTGGACGGGTTTTATTTTTTATTTTTTGTGTCCTTTTCTTTTTGAATTTTTGTCCATATGGCAGCATCATCGTCCCACTACCGGCCACACCCCATCTTCACCAACACCACCAAAATTTTATTATCTAATTCCACCATTAAAAATCTTCTTGTTTATCAGTTCAACGAACAAAGCTATTATAACCCAGTTGCAACATGTGTTGTAAAACACATCTACACTATAATGATTTGGTATCGTCTCTGCAGGTGGTGGTCTGGCGATGTTTACGGCGATAGTTTGGTTGCTTGGTGGTGGTAATGGCGTGTACTATACTTGGGTTGGGTGGTTGGCGGTTGTGTGGTTTGGCAGGATATTGGTGACGGCGGTTGAAATGGGTGGTTTGGTAAGTGACATTGATGAAGATTGAAGAAAATAATGATGGATATTAGGTTGATCGTTATGGTGACCAAATGGTTTGGTCGGTCTTCCCAAAATTGCAAAATCAAACGTGTCCCTCCATGACACAACAAATGGTTTGGTCGGTTTCCTAAGACTTTTACATTTACTCGGTCATCCTACAGACGGAGTAAATTGAGAAATTTGTGTGTGTGTTTTTATTTTAATTTATTTTTGTGGGGTTGTTTTTGGTTTTGCGTGCGGTCTCTTTGCTACGACTATTTGGTCTTTGTGTGGTTTAAAAGAGAGAAGCTGAGTTGGCACTGAGTTGACAATCGCCTATGCGATCACCATAAGGTCTATCGTAGAAAGAGAGAGAAAAAAAGTAGTTGAAAATTACTGTTAAAGTAAACGTAAAAGCAGGACATAATGTTTAAGACATTCAAAACTAAAAAATAAAAATAAAAAGAGTACTAGTGAAGTCCAAACCATAGGACCCTGTTTAGTAGGTTGACTTAAACTTAAGTGACGTGTTATCATTTCCTTCTTGAGAAGCCATACCTATTACAAACTGGAGAAATTTAAAAGGGAATATATTTGGAAAAATGATCATTGTGTCATGTTTACAAATATATTTAATGATTTAATTAGTTGATTTTAAAAAATAATTGATGAGAATTTGAATATAATAAAAATATACAAGTGATTTATGCATTAGGCATGTATTTAGGCATGTTTTGTAGGTCTAAATAGCACCACTCGTATATTAGTTACAATTTTTTTAGCCAATGTATAATTTTGTGCTACAAATTGTGGGTATTTTGTGGGTCTCTGAGTCCCTCCTGTGGGTCTCTGAATCATTTCTTGTGTATTTTTATAAAGGATTGTAGTCAGTTGGTTACAAAAATTGTAGCAAAACTATCCTGACTTAAAAAACATATTTAAACTCAGGTTTTGTTTTATAGATAGGAGGTGATTTGCAAACTTTTTTAATTTATTTTCACACTCAAAATAATGTGTCATGCCATTTATATCTTTAACATTTGTGTTTTGATTTTCACACTCCACTAAATGATGTAAAGATATAAATGGCAAGACACAGTCATTTTTAGTGTGCAAAAATTGATTGAGTATGCAAATCACTTCTATTTATAAAGTGATTAAGCGGCCGTGAACGAGCTGCACAGACACGTTCTTGTTCTTGTTCAATTATTCTAGTTCATTATGACATGCATAAAACACTTTAAATAAAAAAAACATTTATACATATTTTACTAAATTAATAAATAAAAGTTATACACCAACACAAAACAACAAATAAACGAATGTAAGCAAACGTCACACTCATTTATATGATGATCAAAATTTATTTATGTTAGATTGTTTAATAAATAAACGAACTTTTTACTGAAATATTCAATTACGTTCGATTTATTTGCAGATAACACAAGGCAAGAAGACAATTTAAAGCCCGATAACACAAGGGAAGAAGACAAATTGGTGCAGTGAGTTGTAGCAATAAGCAGCAGCAGTGAACACTGCGCAATAATAGTTTTTTGTATGAATACGTTTGGTAATGTAGTTGTAGTTGTAGCTGCACGTGTAATCATAATGTGTAAAATAACTACTGAATGCTTAATGCTTCTAAATGCTACTCTCCGTGTCTCAAAATTATTGTCCACTGAAAAAAATCACACAGTTTAAAAAAATAATCATAATTACAGCTTTCTCTTTCTTTTTCTATAATGACAATTTTACTTTAAATTAATTAAAGTTTGAAGTAATTATTATAGTAAAATCGATCTAAATTTTTCATCTATTTTTAAAAATAGACAATTTATTTGGGACAATTTGAAAAAGAAACATGAACTATAAATATGAAACGGATGAATCTATACACCTTATAAAGAGAATTTGGGATTCTCTTGAATTCTTGAATTCTTGAAAGTTGAAAAACACATATTTTAGGCAATGTTAAAAATTAAATACTTGAAACTTGAATCTATATCTATATACTCCTGGAAGGTTGAAATGGCTGAAATTCTATATTTTAGGCAACATTGAAATCATTGGTTGTCGAATATATTGCTGGAAAATGTATTGAAAGAAATGTTGAAAGTTGAATGTCTGTACATTAGCTGTAGTTGAATGTTGAAGAGTAATTTAAGAATGATTGAAACAATCCCCTCGCTCTAATCTCTAACTCACTATAAAAACACACATATCTCTCTAAAAACACACAAAACACTACATTCCTCTCTCTTTCTAAACCAAAATCAGTTGCTCTCTAACCATCGTCAGCTGCCGCCCCACCACTGTCGTCTTCCGCCCCACCACTGCTGGCTGCCGCCGCCTGCCCACCGTAGCTAACATTTTTTGAGCTATTGTTTTATATTTTAATATATCTATATGATTTGGCAAGTTTTGAGGATTTTTTGTTATATATTTCGAAGGTTTATGTTTTATATAGATTTTGTAGGTGTTGTAAATCTCACCAGAATATGTTGGTTTTATTCTGCGGGACTCGCCGGAAAAGTTTGTGTATTTATTTATGTTAATTTGCTTTCGTATTTTGGTGTGTAAATTCTTTTATAAGTTTATTTGTGAACTTGTAATATTGTTTTGATTTGTTTTAAAGGACTCGTCGGAATAAATACTGCCGCCGGTGGACTCGCCAGAAAATCTGTTGCCCTTACTTTACTTGCCGGTTTTGGTTAGATCTATATTTATTTCGAGTATTTATTCATGTAATTTTTTTTGTTACAGCCGCCTTCAACGCGTTCTCGCCGAAAAATGAAGCTTCCGTCGCCGCCGCGTTTTTTGCCAAAAATTTGTTATAATGACTATTGTATAAATTTGTTACAAAGTTTGTAGTGTAAATTTGTTATAAAGTTTATATTGTAAATTTTATTATGAATTATGTCATGTAACTTTTGAAATTTAAAATTTTTGAAAACTTTGAATTTCACCTGCAAACAAATATCCCACAAACATTATCATCTCTTTACAATATACTCGGCAATACACATTGATAAGTGAGACAAGTAAGGAAAGTATTATGGCTGTAATGAATGTTATCACATTGATAATTGATAAGAAATGAAAGTAAGGAAAGTATTATGACCGTATTGAATATTCATATTCATATTGAAGGAATGTATTCATTCAACATAATTGACGGAAACTTTTTCCAATTTATTTATGGAATGTATTTGAATGCCTTAAAACAAACACGATGGAAAAGTTGTAACTTACAATATTTTTGGAATAAGCCTTTTTACACACATACACACACGATGAAAAAGTCAAAACTTACAGTAATGTGTTTTCTATTTTTGGAATGACTTAATTCACTTGAATATTTCTTACACTATTTTCTGAAGTAATTGCTGTGAATTACAAAATGGCAAGAGATGTTAAAAAATCTTTTAAATTTGATGGTGTCTTAGGTATAATCAACGTTTCATATGTTACGGCATATGTTAACTATTTGAATCAACATTTATGTCGTTTCGTAAAAATCCCCAATAAAAGTTCCTTATGGCGTTTAAATTATACTTGACAAGTACGCATGCATAGCAACGAGATTTTGATGTGGCAAACAATTATACTTGTTACGTTTTTTGTATAAACGTTAAACGAAACACTTAACCACAATAACGCAAGTAAGCTGTATGCCGCTAGAAAATCTCGTTGCTATGCACGGGTACTCGTCTAGTTACTTTATAAAGTGCTAGAAAAGAAGCATTAGAAAAACCTAAGATCATGTTTATAACTTAATCTTTCATTAAAATATTATTTTTTTATTCATCCGCTTATATAATCAATACATACAATCAATCTTATTTTTTTTATCATTTATCAACAACACAACCTAACATATAATATTATTATATATATATATTGGTCCCCAAACTCCACCCCATTTGCGTGTTCAATCCTTCGTTTTGAAAATCGGTGGAAATGGTCCCAAAAGTGATAATTTTGGTACGTGTTTGGTCTCAAGGGATGAATGGTCGTCAAGTCGTTTCGTTAGTGATGGGTACTATTGTAATTTCGCATTAAAAGTATTATAGTGCACCGTTGGTCCCTAAGTGTAAATTTTTTTTTGGTTACACCTGTACACTTCCCATCACATCACCAATTAATATTTTTACTATTCACTTCACTTACACCTCTCATCCCTATCATTTCACAAGATTATTCCGGCCCGAATCATATTCCTACTCTCTCACAAATCACTCGCATAACCATACTTACAATATTTTTATGCAATCAAACCCTACATGCAATGGTGTTAGTGGAGCACACGGGATGGAAGCTCTGCAGAAAACAGTGGACGGGTACCACCGATTAACTCATCGAAGACCTCGAAGCAGCTTATGGTAATGATTTGAAGGCCTTTTGGTCAAAGTTGATTTTTTTACAAATGCAGTGTTCTTTACTTGTTTTATTTTCGATTTATGAACTTAGGTTTTGATTTTGATTTTGATTTTCAAATAATGCACCCAATATGTTTTCGATTCGAGTACATCATGGTGGAAAATTTTAAAGGTATCTAGGCTGAATGTATGTCAGTGGTCGTGTCGATATATTTGATATGGTCGATATCGATTTGTTTATTGTCGTTGCGTTGAACATGATGGTTCTTAAATTAGGTTACACAGGTAAATATGAGCCTATGTTTTATAATTATCTTATACCACTCACCAGTCTAGATGAAGGGTTGTATGCTTTGGCTTGCGAGGAGGATGTTTGTTGCCTGGCTACCCTTGTTAGGAGCTTTAAGTTGATTGAGGTCTATATAGAACATGGTGTTACCGCTTTAGACTCTTACCTTAGGGCACCACGGTTTAGGGCAACATTAGAAGAGATTACTGATGAGCCTGGTAACATTGCAACAAACAGAACTAAAAAATGTTGTTGTTGACCTGGCATGAGTCTAGTAAAACAACTAAGGAACCTGTTTTTGACTCTGTCACACCTAGCTCTTTGCCACAACATGATTCAAGTACACCTTGTAAGGATTTTGTTTGAGAGTCCATTACACCTAGGTGTATGCGTGATTGTATTTTAACCCCTCTCACTGATGAGTCTGTTATCACATATACATAGTTGTGTGGTGTACAGGGAGTTGACACACAAAGCTATCTTCTCTCGACAATACAATCACAGTTTAGTGACATAAACCTGAGTTTTGTCTCACAACAAGCAACTGCTAGTCAGGTTATAGATGATGTGATGAGGTAATTATCATTTGATGAAACAGAATTGGATGGAGAGGCAGGCTTTGCTGATGTTGCGAGGAGTGGTGTGGACAGTTCAGGGTTAAGTCATGATGAGTCTTTTGGAGTTGATAACTTGGACTTGAACTTAAATGAACCTGTAAACCTAAATGTTTCCAAAGTTGAAACACAATCTGAGCTCTCAGTGTCTGAGGAACCAGATGTTGGTAGAACTCAGGAACCCATTTTGGCAGAGGTTAGCACTCAAGAACCCATTGTGGCAGAGGTTAGCACTGAAGTACCCATTGTGGAAGAGGTTGGAACTCATGAATTCAGTGTGGAAGATGTTGTACTTGAAGATCATGCAAGTTCTGGGGAAGATACTGAACATGGTAATGGTCAGGAAGATGAATTAGCTCCTACTGATGGACAGTTCTTCTATGATGATGAAGGAATATATACTACACATAAAACTAAATATGATGTTATGTCTAGTGAAGATGCAGGTACAGATGATGATGATGATGATGTAGACAAAGATTTTTTGGTAGATGAAGAGAATGAGATTGTAAAGCCTGATGCTGATGTCCATTTGTTTGGTATTAGCATGGATCTTCCTTTTGACAACATTGGTGTCACTATTCTAGTGCCAGATGATGTTTTAGAAAGAGAGGACGTGGAAGTCATCAATGCGGATGGTTTCGACAGTGACCCTGGTAATGATGAAGAAAAAAATTACAAGAATAGAAGGTTAGCCAAATTGAGGACAAAAATGGAAGGTGTTATAAATGCTAGTGGTCAATGGAAGTACTCATCTTACACTCGTAGAAATCTACTACTCCAAAAGAGGCTAAGGACAGAGTCTACCTGCATTCCATTGAAAGCAGAAGGAATTTGAAGCTGTATAAGAATGATGGTGTCAGGATAAGATGTAACCCTTGCCTTTTTTGTGTTATGGATATTCTATTTTAGTCCTTTGACTATTTGACGTTGGTCAGTTTATTTAGATATTGTACCGTGTTGACGGTGGTGATTTTATGAGAATTGTGGTGATTTATGGTTTATTGTGATTAATAATCCCTTTTTGGAAGGTATTATTATGTTATTTGTATTCCGGGTGGTTTAACCCGTGAATTTTAAGAAATGCCAAAAAACGAGTCCTGACACGTCTGTTAATGTCCAAATGAGTTTTTATGGGTTTAAAGTGAAAATATGTTAAGTAGATACTCTAAGTTATTGGAAAAGTATTTTTAAAGTGAATAAAAATGCTAAGTAACTTTGGGGAGTATTTTACGGTTGAGTTTTACGAGCTTTTGAGTGATCCCGACACGAGAAGAAAGACCCGAGACCCCTTTGGATGCCATAACCGGTTGAACCAAGAGAGGGGGACAAGGAGACATGATTTTAGCTTCCTTGTCTAGCAATTGTACACTTATATGCTTATCACTAGAAAATTTTATTCATTCTATTTCATTTCAAAAAGAATAAAACACACACACAAGTGTGTGTACCTTGTGCATCCGACCTAAGCAAACAACAAACACCCATAAATTCCCAACTTTAATCAAGAACGAGATACTACGGGTTGATACGAGTATTTGGGTATTCGTTTAAACAACGTTTAGGTTGTCCGGTTCACGTAGAAAGCTATACTTTAGAAGATTTTCTTATAAGTTTTTAAATTTAAATTTCGTTTGTCCTTTTGGGTTTATATTGATGCATAGATGTTGGTTGTACAAGTTGATCGTTGTAAAAAGTGAGTTTTGAAAGTGAAACGAATAAAAAGGGGTGTTTGGTTGCATCGAACATAAAAAGGAAACAAGAGGGTTTTGTAGTTTTGATGTTATGGTCGTGATGGTTGAATAACATATGTTGCTAAATAGCTTATTTTAGATAATAGCTTGTATAGCTTATTTTGTGGGCTTTTCGTGACTTATTTTAAGCTTATATGCTCACGTCACCTATAAAAATCACAAGGGAAGTGATTTTGATTATTTTTGTAGTATGGTGTATGTTCGTGGACTATTTTTATAGCTTATGGTAGTAACCAAATGCGATACGTAGCTTACTAGCTTATTTTCAAGCTTAATATATGTATTGTGAAGCTTATGGACTCACGACCCAATAAGCCTATTTAAGTCGTGGCTTAATGGGAGGACTTATTATGGTCTGGATTATTTTGTACTTATTAGTATGAACTTATGTATATAAATAGGCCTTGGTTTTGGGCTTGGGTCGTATTTTGGACGTATAAATACCTTAATGGACTCTTATTGGGTCTTAAAGCCCAATAAGCAATATATAGTCGTTTTAAGAGTTTTTGACGGACTTTTGAAAGTGAAATGTATTTACGAAGTAATATTGAACGTTATTTTGGGAGAAACGTTTTAGTAAACGTTAAAGATTGAGATTTTGGAATATTGTCAGAAAAGTGTTGAAAGTTTGAAAAGTGTTTGAAATAAAGGTTAAAAACTTGGAAAAATTTGTATAACCGTCCGGGTCATGTCGAAATTTTGTAAAAAGCTTATACTTAGAAAATTTCACTTAAGAACGTAATTTTTGATTTTAAATAATAAAATATTATTTAATTATTTAATTATTTTAATAAATTCACTAAAAGACAAAAAAATATAATTTTTCTCAAAACTTCTCTAATATGTTTATTATGAGTAAACGTTTCATTTTCAACCAAATTATGATTATTTTTACGGTGACTAAGGTTACCGAATGAACTTATCGAGATATATTTATAATTATTTATTATAAATATTTACTTATATTACTTATCTATTTTCTTTAAATAGTATAAGTATGTATTATTGAGCAATGGGATTGATATGATTGTTGGGATATGTCGTCAATCATCACACCACTAAATTATTACGGGTAATTGTACAACGCGTCTAAACTCCATGCATTAAACGTGAAGACTGTTTTAGAAAATGAATGATTAAAATGGGATATTAACTGGACTAGGTCGTGTGCGAACGTCGTTGCAATTGCTTGTGTGATTGAGATTTGGTTGCTAAATATTTGCTTAAGGTGAGTTCTCGTAGCCTCATTTTTCTACTTTTTTCCGTTGGGGGAAAATGATACTCAAATGTGTTTTGAACTGTTTTGAAATTTGACTGTGCGAAATGTGGTTTTGTTTTTGGGACAAGATATGTGCTTATGACTGCTATGTGAATATTATGTGTTGTATGATTGTTTGGATCGGAGGGGTACGCCTATCCCAGTATTTGTGTGGTTATTGGAGCGGCTGGGTACGCCTACCCTGGTATGTGTGAGGTCCTGCCCTAATCTAGTGCTCTAGCTAGTAGGCCCTTTAGGTGCGTAAGTGACATATGATGATCGACTAGCGGGATTGCTAGGTTGTGTTACATGATTAGCGGGGATGCTAAGTCATGGGTTGTTTGTATATATTCAATGTCATATTGCATTATTGTCTACTATTTTGAAATATTGGCACAACTTTTAGGTTTAATGTCAAACCTACGAGCTCACCAACATTATTGTTGACGTTTACGAGTATCATTTTCAATGAAGTGAAAGAGGAATGAGTTGGTGATATGTGATAGCAGGCTTAGAAGTATCCCTTGTGGATTTTCATGTGAAGTCTTGCTTGTTTATTTTATTTGGTTCTTAGTTTTGGTTTAAGTTTGGATTTGCACCCCTGTGTGGGCTTTTGGATTTGAAGGAGATTATGGAATTGATTGTGATTTGGGACGTCACTCGAGGTTGATGGTCTTCGTAACACTTGAAGTTTATGCATTGTAGTTTTCTCTATATTGTATCTTGTGTTATGATTGATCATTATGTTGTGCTCCTGAGTTTCCGCCATTGTCGGGGTGTGACATAAGAGAAAGATGTGATGGAAAAGTGCCTGTATTTACAATGTCACAAGGTACTGGCCCAAATCGTGGAATGGAAGTTAGGCCTAGTGGATCAAGTGGCCCAACTACTAGGACTCAAAAAAAGAAGAATACAAGTACCAATGATGACAGTCAAGCATCTTCTTCTGTTTTAGATGCACATGATAAAGGGAATCTCTGCCCTTGGGTCTTGTATGTGGGAAAAGATAAATTCATAAAAAATTAGGTGGTGAAGTGATAACAATTAATTATACAAATATATATATAACAATTTCTTAATACATATATATAATATATAACTAAAGTATCAAATAATAGTAAGAGTGAGGGTGAAAAGGTTTTTAGGAGAAGGAAGATTACTTTTATCCAAAGTAAAATCCAAAACCTTCCCGAGTCGTGTCCCGACGAGGCGTGAATTGAAAATCGAGGTTAAGTTCGTGATCGCGTGTTTGAATAATCAAGATTTTTTATTTGAGAAGAGCCGGAGAAGTATACGTGAGTCAACTTGAAGGATTCGTTGATGCAGACCATCCGACACATGTATTCCGTCTAAAGAAGGCATTGTATGGATTGAAACAAGCACCAAAGGCTTTGTACAACTTGCTATCTAAGTTCCTGCTATCTCAACAATTCGTCAAAGGTGCAGTTGATCCGACTTTGTTCACACTGAAGGAAAGAGAGCACATTATATTGATGTTAAACATGCATGTTGCCAAGACTCAAGGAAAAGTTCATCGGGTAGTGCAAAATTTTTAGGTGAAAAGCTAGTAAGCTGGTCGTCTAAGAAGCAAAGTGTAGCGTAATATCACAACAAAACTGAATAAATCTCCCTGTCCGGATGTGTTACCATATCCTATAGCTTCGGTCTTAGTTAACTGACTACGGATTTGATTACACTAAGATTCCTTTGTATTGCGACTCCCAGAGCGCCATTTCCTTATCTTGCAACACAGTGCAACACTCCAGGATAAAACACATTGCTGTCAAATACCATTTTATCAAGGAACAAGTTGAAAATGAGATTGTTGAACTCTACTTTGTCAAGACTGCTTATCAGCTGGAGGATATTTTCACTAAAGCACTCGCAAGAGAACACTTCGAATTTCTGGTCAAACGCCTGTGCATGTAGAGCATTACGCCTAAAGAGCTGAAACATCTTGCAGAGTTAGACGAGGACGGACAGTAATTAAGTTTACTACCTCTTGTATCACATGTACTATACGTAGAATAGCTTATAAAATCAAAAACAACAAAAAGATTTTCTTCTTTCAAAAACAAAATACAAAAATATAAAATTTCAAAATCAAAAAATTTCAAAAATAAAAAAGAATCTTCTCGACATGTCTTTTAGAATCGATAATATCTATGACCTTAGAAATGTCATTCAATAATGACACGGAATTGTAGATAAAGTTCGACTGAAAGTTTAAAACCTTTTAAAACATATCTTCTCAAATTTTCTTATGGTTTGTTATTAAATATCAGATAACAACCCGATCCCTAAAGAAAAGGAATTTCTACGCTACAATTATCCTTAACAACGAAAAGACAAGTCTTTTTGGTCTTGAGTTTAAAGATTCAAAACATTCCAAGTTTTGAAACTCAAGAAAATAACTTGTGTATATTTTGCTACACAACTCGCGCTTTCTAAAAAGATCAATGTATGCCAAAAAGTGCATTTTGTCCTTAAAAAGAATAATTTTCTTTAACTCGAGCAATTTTCCTTAAAATATGTTTATCAAACATGCTCGAGTTAAAAAAAATTCAAATGCTGGAAATAAATCTGAATCAGTTTTGACATTTAAATGGAAAATGTTTTTCAAGAAATTTCAAACGCTCAAACAAATTCAAGAAATCTTTAAATAGACTACCGTCTTTGATCAAGGGGTAGAATGAGCTTTTAACATGAAAATTCCTAAAAATGATCAAAAGAAATTAATTAAATTAATTTCATCATCAGT
This sequence comes from Tanacetum coccineum, assembly GCA_026074375.1. Taxonomy (NCBI): domain Eukaryota; kingdom Viridiplantae; phylum Streptophyta; class Magnoliopsida; order Asterales; family Asteraceae; genus Tanacetum; species Tanacetum coccineum. The sequence goes on along the minus strand of BQNB010004586.1, from coordinate 84,681 downwards.
AAAAACAAACAAGAGAATTCGAACACTCAAACAAATTCTGTAGCTCTTTAAATAGAAAACGGGTATTTGTTTGAGGGGAAGAACATGCTTTCAATGAAAATTATTTTTTCAATAGGTGATTGTGAAATTTTTTTCGGGTAAAAGTGATTAAATCACTTAACGGGTCATCGTTTGAGGGGGAGTTAACGAGATTAACTCCGAGACTATGTTTGCAAAATAGGTTTAAGCTTAAAATTAATTAGTATAACTTTTATTAGTTAACCTGCAAATCAAAGACAAGAAACAACAAGCCTAGCTAGCGTAAAACCGGCGGGATAATAATATACAACATAATGACTTAGGGTTTAGACATGATGAGATCAAATAACGTCTATCTTATAGCATCATTTATCCCAGCTAAATTGCTCGTTTTACATTATTTATGCATGAATTGATACTTAATATCTTATATTTGTGATTTGCAGTAATTATTGAGCAAATAGTGAAAGTTAATCAAAAGGCACGCACTTTGGAGCTTAAACAAAGAAATCATGAAGAGCACTATTCTGACAACCTATACGCCATATCCATCAATGAGGATACGGCGTATCCATGCCATAAACTTCACCCAGCATCCATGAAGAGAAGATCTATACGTCGTATCCAGATGAAGCCACATGCCGTATTCAAGTACAAGTCATGAAATGTTCTAGAATTTTAATAATCGTGGAGCCCACGCCAAGAAACCTCAATATGTTGTATTGAACCCTTTCAATATGGCGTATCGACTAAATTCTAGACTCTGTAAATACCGAACCTTAATACGAATTTTAGGGGGTGCAAAAAATACTAAGAAGAGGCATTAACCACCAAGTTCGATTGTTAGAAGAGAAGATAAGCCAAGAAGGTCGTGCAAAGCACTTCAATCCATAGGAAAACCCTTGTAATTTATATACTCTAAATACGCGTTCGGTTTTTATTATCGTTCGATTTAATTATCGTTTAGTTTACTTTAATTGTTCATCTATGACATTTGTATAGTTACAATGGCTATTGGCTAATACCTTTAGGTATTAGCCATGTTTATGATAATTTAAGGTTTGGTTTGTTTATTTAGATTGTATGCTTATTCGTTGCATGTTGATTATGTTTATCAATTTATACTCATTTGCATGCTTAAGTATGCGACCTATCATTTAACTGGATCTAGGAATACAAATAAAGCATTAGCTAGAGTCCGGGATGGCTCTCCATACAACAATTATATATATATATAGAGTAATAGGATCACAAATATTGACCTGTCTTTGCCCATGGTTTAGTGAATAGGTAGACTAGCAGGTGACCTAAGAATAACAAATAATGTTCTGATTCCTTGGGTAAAGACCTGAACAGTGGACTACTAGTATATAAAAAGCCATTAAATAGTAACTTAGTAAAGTCTTGTTGAGCTAGGATTCGATAAGATCACCATTATTGTCTCCTAAGATAGATTATAATCAACAATGAATGCTTTATGCGGATGTGTTTAATTGTGACAGAATTGGCGCATCTAGGGTTTAGGAAGAAGTACCGTCTAAACCTAGGAATGTTATATCACCAACGAGATAAGACAATCATTGCACTTAAAAACTAAACCTGAATTTTATTATATTAAATATAGTTAATATGTTTTCCATACATTAGGCTTGACCGCTTCTTTATCTTCTGTCTATCAGCTTGCGTGTGTTAATCGCCCTCATCTTAGTTTAAGTAAACCACAACTCGTGCCAGTCTCTTAGGCTGAAACCCTTCTTTTTGCGTTAGTTTAGGTTTAACTTAGATTTAATATAGAATAGATTAGAACTAACTTAGATAACTAAAATACTGATAGACTTAAGTATTAACACTCGCACTTAGTGATCGACACCCTACTTACCAACGAACCTATAACTGATTGGGTGCACTACCCGTTAGTGTTTGTTACTAGGTGAAGTGGGCAAAATATAAATAATAAAACATGAATAATAAATTACCTACGCACACCGATCACATCAAGTTTTTGGCGCCGCTGCTGGGGACTAAGTTTGTTTAATTCTTGTTTATTAGTGTTTTAGTTTAGGTTTTGTGTTTTTAGTTTAGTTTGTTTGTGTGTTTGATTTCTGTATTTGTATATTTTGCATATTTGTGTGTTTGTTTGCATTATTAGTCTTGTTGTCTGTCTTCTAGTCAAAAATTGAATACAGCGTATTCATCCCATTGGATACGGCGTATAATTTTTTTCTAAACCAATATAGCGTATTTGACTCTAAACATCAATACTGCGTATTTATTTTACTGAATACGGCGTATTAGTCTATTTGGCCTTTTTATTTCCTAGCCAATTTATTACAGGAAATGGATGACCCCGAAATGGACGACATCGATAATGATCTATTTCCTTTTAACATAATTTCTGTCAATGATTCAAAATTGAATAAGGACAATGATGATTTCAATATCGATATCAAATAGTCTTTGGGGGATAAATCTGTTGAACCATTACCCAGTGTAATAAGTATCTATATCGGTACCTATGCACAATGGTCAAATAAACTTCGGAAAACAAGTCATGATACATCCGGTAAATTTTTCAAAATTAATACTTTTATCAAAGAATTAGGTGTTAATATCATGACATGGAATTATCTTAACAATGGGATGATGCTAAATCTTATTAAAAATTTGTATGTGCCATTTGGCATCCTGTTTAACCCTAAGTTGTTTTATAAGGATGGGATGAAGCTGGAAGCAAGTCTAACTTAAAGACATTTCCGTAAACAAAACTGCTTGTCGGGAGACAAGCCGAAATGTATTTTTTATTTAGTTATGGAGTCTGTCTTCCCATGTAGTCGATACGGCGTATCCAAACTTAATGGATACGGCGTATTGACCCCACCTAGACGTTATCCATTTTATTTTCCTGCACTTTAAAACATTATTGTTAGACTTGTCAATACGACGTATTCATAACTATGAATACAGCGTATTCGGCCTCTGACCCGTACTTAGGATTTTTTTCTTAAAGGTCTCAATACGGTGTATCATGAAACATGGATACCGCGTATCGACTTCCTGTACAGATTTAGTTTTTGTTTTTTAGTTTTTATTTTCTAACCAAACGATTATCAGGAGATAGAATTTCTTTTGTTTTCTGAACATTAATACAGGAACCTACTGAATAAGATAAAGAATTTGGTGATACTTATTATCTGGAATCTATGTGTGTCGTAGTCATGATGGTATTCAGACACATTAACAACATACATCCTTGCTCATATACACAACATTGAGGATCATATCGAGCAAACCTCATGGGAGTTTTCTGTTCTAATTCTTTAATTTCTTGTTTTTCATGTTATATTTATACAACGTGGCCATTTTATATCTCAAGTGGGGGAGGAGAATTAGAACGCTTACTTGTCCTTATTTTTACATTAATATGCCTAATTTATACACAAATTTATTTTTTTTAGTATATTTTTGTGAAATTATTAGTTGCACGACCCACACGCATAACGCTAATTTCCATATTGTGAGGATTAAGCCTATTCCGTTTCCTAATTTTTACCTAAATTTCACAAAATATGAGTGTGCCGGTGACTATAGTAAACTTTAGAACTTGACTTGGTATACTACTCGAGACCCTAATAATAAGTACTATTTTATATAGATCGAGTGACCTTTCTAAACTGGTAAATTTCTAGGATTACACCAGAAAGCCTATACATATTGTTATATTAACTAACCATCGGTTAGTTAACCTCCATATAAACCCTTTTGTTTATCCTCATTTTTAGAGTAAGATACCCTTAGAAAAACCTACTGAGCCATTCCTTTCTTTTATTACACTAAATTTTGTTTTGTTACACCTTTACACCTTACCCTATAGATTAAGTCCTTAATCTGTTTCTAGTTTCATTAGTGTTAAAGTATGTACTTCCTGCTGTCGCAATGCATATTTTCTATCTTTGGTTAGGTCAATAAAATTGTACAATGCAATTGGGAATGTAAAAGTAGTTTACCTTAGTGCTCGTGTAGTTACTATTTCACTAGTATGATCGGATATTAATTATTCAGATTTATCATGTTCGTGAAGTGGTGAAAAATACACATTTATTTAGTTTATTAGTTTATGTTAACTAAAAATAAAAAAAACAGAAAAATACAAAAGAGAGAGAGAGAGAGAGAGAGAAAGGAAAGGTTTTTGAGATAATCAGTTCGTGTAAGCTTAACCGATTTCATTATTTATGATGATCGATTATTCGTTGGTACGTGTTATAAACCGACGATGTAAAGTTTTGTTGTATATTATTTTTAGTTGGTCACAATATAAACCAACTATGTACTTTTTGTATCAAGTGGTAGATATCGCCACTATTGTTGTATAATATGTATATTATGGATGACTGGGAGTTGGCCGTTACGGGAACGCCAACTAAGGTTTGTTTTTATTGATCTATGATCATGACATCTATGAGTCTAATTCGTGTCTACCAAAGCGTGAGTTTTCGTGTTAAAGCGTGAGTTAGTATGTGATTTTGTGTCTTTTCATGGGTATGGTCGGCAAAGTAGCTAGCAACATTGTTCCTTATTTGTTTGGACGTAATCTATTTGTTTTGTTCTTTTTATTTACATAAATTATATATTTCCCATACCTAATACTTAACCTTTGGTTTGCTCAAATAAGGGAGTGAGCAATCACATGTGTCTCATTTATGGATTTGAATATGCCTGTGTGATTTTGTCGCCCTTATTGGTGTATTACTGTTGGTAAAGGAATACTAAATTCCATACCCTATATCATTCTTCATCATAACCTTTGGTTTTACTCGAATGAGGGAGTGAGCAATCATATGTATCTTGGTCATGGATTTGGTCGTCTATATATGGTTTTGTCACCCTTGTTGGTTTACTACTATTAGTGAAGATTACTAGTCCTATTCTTTAGCTTATTCGAGTTAAGGAGTGAGCAATCACAAGTGTCGCGGTTATGGATTTGGGGGGGCATTTTGTGGTTTTGTCGCCTTTTCTGGAATATTGGTATCGATAGAGATTAGAAAGAATGATCAAACCCTTAAACATTATCATCTAACCCAATTTACCTTTTTAGACTTGTTAATCCTTAGCTTTAGTGGTGGAGATATGTATCCTTGCCAAGCTTATGATACAATACTCGTTACTACCGATCAATTGAGCGAATTACTTAAATGTTACCACATAGATTAGTTGAGTGATTTGAGTGATTTCATTTTCCTTTTTTGTGAGGTGTTTGGTTGTGTGCTAGTAAGTAAACGAAAAAAATTGCTTAAAGGAAAAATCTTAAATTGTGGTTTGGGATACATTTTCATAAGTTATCTAAAGTCTACTTGAGGACAAGTAGGATTCAACTGGGGGGATATTTGATGACATCGAATAACGTTTATTTTATAGCATCATTTATCCCAACTAAATTGCTCGTTTTATATTATTTATGCATGAATTGGTACTTAATTACTTATATTTGTGATTTGCAGTAATTATCGAGCAAAGAGTGAAAGTTAATCAAAAGTCACGCACTTTGGAGCTTAAACGAAGAAATCATGAAGAGCACTGTTTTGACAACCTATACGCTGTATCCATCAATGAAGATACGGCGTATCCGTGCCCTAAACTTCACCCAACATCCTTGAAGAGAAGATCTATACGCCGTATTCAGATGAAGCCACACGCCGTATTCAAGTTCAAGTCATGGAATATTCTAGAATATAATAATCGTAGAGCCCACGCCAAAAACCCTAATACGCCGTATTAAACCCTTTCAATATGGCATATCGACTAAATTCCAGACTCTATAAATACCAAACCCTGATACGAATTTTAGGGGTGCAAAAAATAATAAGAAGAGGCATTAACCACCAAGTTCGATTTCAGAAGAGAAGAGAAGCCAAGAAGGTCTTGCAAAGCACTTCAATCCATAGGAAAACCCTTGTAATTTCTATACTCTAAATATTTTTAGTATCGTTTGATTTAATTATTGTTTAGTTTACTTCAATCATTCATCTATGACATTTGTATAGTTACAATGGCTATTGGCTAATACCTTTAGGTATTAGCCATGTTTATGATAATTTAATGTTTGATTTGTTTACTTAGATTGTATGCTTATTCGTTGCGTGTTGATTATGTTTATCAATTTATACTTGTTTACGTGCTTAAGTATGCGACCTATCATTCAACTGGATCTAGAAATACAAATAGAGCGTTAACTAGAGTCCGGGATGGCTCTCCATACAACAATTTTATATATCTAGAGTAATAGGATCATAAATATTGACCTGTCTTTGCCCTTGCTTTAGTGAATAGGTAGACTAGCAGGTGACCTAGGACTAACAAATTACGTTTGGATTCCTTGGGTAAAGATCTTGACAGTGGACTACTAGTATATAAAAGGCCATTAAGTAGTAAGTTAGTAAAGTCTCGTTGACCTAGGATTCGATAAGATCACCGTTATTGTCTCCTAAGATAGATTATAATCAACAATGAATGCTTTATGCGGATGTGTTTAATTGTTACAGAATTGTCGCATCTAGGGTTTAGGAAGAAGTACCGTCTAAACCTAGGTATGATATATCATCAACGAGATAAGACAATCATTGCACTTATAAACTAAACATGCATTTTATTAGATTAAATTTGGTTAATACGTTTTCCTTACATTAGGCTTGACCGCTTCTATATCTTCTGTCTATCAGCTTGTGTGTGTTAATCGCCCTCATCTTAGTTTAAGTAAACCAAAACTCGTGCTAGTCTCTCAGGCTAAAAACCCCCTTTTGTGTTAGTTTAGGTTTAACTTAGATTTAACATATAATAGATTAGAACTAACTTAGATAACTAAAATACTGATAGACTTAAGTATTAACACTCGCTCTTAGTGATCGACACCCTACTTACCAACGAACCTACAACTGATCGGGTACACTGTCCGTTAGTGTTTGTTACTAGGCAAAGTCGGCAATAATAAATAATAAAACTTGAATAATAAATTACCTGCGCACAACGACCACATCAAGACACTACAAAAGCAATAAAGATAGGATGAATGTGCTAATATAATCGTGGTTTTCTGCAAGTTTTAGGAAAATTACAAATTCAAGAGATTATACAAAATTAATTTTCAAAAATAAAAAATAATACGAATTTTACTGTAGCTGGACTGGCGACGCCATCAGGATAAATCCTGAGGCCGTCTCCAGCGTCTGTAAAGAATTATTTTTTTTTGGAAAAATTTCTGCACGCAAATCCTATCAGTTATTTTCTAAAAATTTACTGCATAAACCACAAAAACAATTAACACAATCATATGACTCAAAACAAACACATAAGACACACAATACGCAAATTAATCTAAACTATTTATTTAATATGCTTGAAATGGTTCTTAGAAACCATATATTTTTCCTTTACAATTGGATGTAAATACCTTTGATTGTAATTAAGACCAAGTTAAAAACAATATAAAGCATGATCACATAATTAAAACATATAAAAACATTCGATAAAGAATTAAAACACACATGACACTCCTAATATGCAAGAAATAAAATATTGGGTTGCCTCCTAAAAATCGCTTGTTTTTGTTCGAGTCACGAGCTTGACTCTACCCTTATTTAACAGTTAAAAGGGGAGCCCCCTACACTTAAGGTCAAGTGTGGGTGATAGTAACGGTATACACCATTATGGTAAGAAAGAGCCTTATGTTGAAAAGCTGGTTGTTGAATTATATGCTCTAAATGGTGTAAATCTTTAATCCTAACTTTCTCTACTTCATTTGGCCTAACGGGTAAATTAAGTCATTCTCTAAGAAAAGAAACTTCTTTAGATTCTAATTGCCAATCATCTTCTATTATCTTCAAATTTGAAAAATCAACACCTAGGGATCCACTATGTCCTAATAAACCCGGTTTAAATCCATAATATTTCTTAGGTCCATCAATGCATGGGTGATAATAGCAGTACATATCCTTAAGGTGGAAATACGCCACGTGAGGTGAATGTGGTGTATGAATGGTCAATGGATCTACTACATTCGTTCTAAAACTACTCGGACTATATGGGTTCATGGGTGGGTCGGTTCCTCTTTTGTCTCATAGATTTACATCTAAGGGTGAAAAATTAGGTAAAAGTTGAGGCTCCGGTTCATCAACACTAGGAATTTCCCTAGAACTAAGAAAGAGGTCATGACTACAAGTATTCAAGCCTAAATCCTTTGGTTTTGTGTGGTCTAAAGGTTCTTCCTCCATAGGGGTTCCTAAAGTTTCTTCTACTTCTTCAGGGTAAGTCACGGGCGGTTAGAATTCCTCAAATGATAGGAGGACTTGTAGGGTACTATGTGGGCTCGGATTTTCCGCCTGATGACATCAAATTACATCACTTTTATAGCATCATTTATCCCATGTAAATAACTCATTTTGTATAATTATTGCAAAGAATTGTTAGTTAATCGTTTGTATTTGAGAATTGCAGTAATTATGGACTACTTGATGAAAGTTAGCAAAAAGGCACGCATTCTAGAGCTTAAACGAAGATATTTAAAGAATACTGTTCTGACAACCAATACACCGTATCCATCAAGGAAGATATGGCGTATCTGTGCCTACACTTCACTAAAGCCCACGAAGGAAACAAGATCTAATACGTCATATCCAAGAAAGACCAATACGCCGTATTCAAGCCATATGGAAATAAAATATTCTGGAAGATATCGAACGCGGTCCCTACTCCAAGAAATCCCCAATACGCCGTATCGAGAACTTTTGATACGCCGTATCGACCTTTTTCCAGACCTTATAAATAGAAAACTCAAAAACGAGTTTTAAGTGTGCTAAATCATATTTTCGATACCTAAACCATAAAATTCGATTTGCAGAGGAGAAGAAGAGCAGAAGAGGTCTTACAACGTGATTAATTCCATAGGAAACAACTTATAATCTACTATACTCTTGTAATCGTTCAGTTTTTGGTATTATTCATTAACTCGGTTAGTTTACCTTGGCTAAATTATTACTCTTATATTGATTATGACGTTTGAAGGCTAATACCCTCGGGTATTAGCCATTATTATAAAGATCTGAATGTTTGGTTTGTTTATCTTGATTGCTTAATTTATCGTTGATTGCTTGTTTATGTTTATTAATTTATACTTGTTTACGTGCTTTTGTATGCGACCTATCATTCAACTGGATCTAGTGATACGGGCCAAGTAATCTAGATGCCGGGATAACTCTCCATATAGTGATTTATACATATAGACCAATAGGATCATAAAAATAGGGACCTATCTTTGCCCTTAGATTGTGAGCTAGTTGGGACCGGCATGGTGGGCCCAGGGAATCAAATGAGTACGTTTCTCAATTAATTGGTAAAGACTTGGTTAGTGGACTACTAGTGTATGAATTGCCATTAAGCAGTAAGTGGGTAAAGTCTCCATGAGCTAGGGTTTAACAAGATAACATTTGCTTTAATCCCTAGATCCGTATTAATAATCCAGCAAATAAGGATGATTTATGCGGATGGGTTTATTTGTCGAATAATTCTACGTGTTCTAGGTATAGGAAAGAGAAGTACGCTTGCTCGGCGCCTTTGAGTGCTTGTAAGATATGGAGTTGAGGCACTGGTTTCGTGGGAGATAGAGTATGCGTTTTGCACTAATAAAGCAGAGGATAGAGGCAGACGTGGTTGGAGAATTGGTGGATTAGAATGTAATGGTGTTGAATTAGACAGTTTGGTTGTTTATATTGTGTGCGCTTGACTGCTGGCTGTTTTAGTCGCTTCGTGGGTTATGTGTTGCGCTGATGGCGGATGTGTTGGTGTATATGGTTGTTTCTTGTGTGCTTGTAGTTGTTTAGTGTGACACAGAAGAAACCCTGTGCCATAGTCCTTCAGGCTGGAAAAACCCCCATTATACGTTAGATTTAGTATTAACATAGGTTTAACATAGAATAGAATTAACTTAGTTTAGATAACCAACATATTAATAAATTAAAAAGATTGTTTCTCGCTACCACCGAGTGGGTACACTGCCCGTTAAAGTGTTGTTTTTGGTTAAGTCGGCAAAATATAAATTTAAAACTTGAAATCATAAAATTAACACCACACAACGACACAATCAAGTTTTTAGCGCCGCTGCTGAGGAGTGAAAATTTAATCTTGATTTTTATTTGATATTTTGGTTTTTAACATTAGATTAGATCTAACCCTTAGGATTAGTATAATTTAGATTAGTGTATAATTCTGTATATTATTTATATTTGTGTGTTTAATTGTTTGCATGTTTAATTATTTTTCATAATACACTATTGTGGTCTATAAACTGATACGACGTATCTACTTCCATTGGATACGGTGTATCCAACTTTCTTATCCAATACAGCGTATTGATTCAAAAGATTAATACGGCGTATTTAGATCCATTGGATACGGCGTATCGATCATCTGACACAGAATCAGAATCTAAGATTTTGTATTTGATTTCCGTGCCTAATTTTTTATCTTTCTTTCAGAGCAAATCCTGCTGATATTTTTACCTTTGTAACAAATCGTACTTATCAGAGCTAGTCGATTAAAGAATGACAGATAAAGAAAAGAAATCAACTATGAAAAGATTTGCGACTAATGACCAAACAGATTACTATTCAGGGATTATAAGCATTACAGTTAATGAAAAGAATGCTTATGAGCTGAAAGGAAAATTCCTTGATGATTTGCACAATAATGCTTTTAGTGGAGCTAACAAGGAAGATGCGGTCGAGCATATCGAATACTTTTTAAAAATTGTTAACCCAATTGATTTACCAAATGTAAATCAAGATAAATTCAGAGTTGTTATTTTTCTAATCTCATTGGCTGGAGATGCATGGTGATGGTTTGATTTTGAAAGTTAAAGGTGTATCGCTCGCTCATATTGTGCTGGAGGGGGTGGATTCTGTAGATGTGTTTGTGAAGGATCTGGTAGGGGTGATGTAGGTCTTGGAAAGAATGTGAAGCGTATCCCGAGATCTCGGTGCTGCTGGGAGCGTACTTAGCGCGCGAAGATTGATTTCACGCCCCGACGGAGTTTTAAGTTGAGTTGGGGACGCCGCGCCAGCTGTGTAGGAGCGCAGATGAGTAGTTTAGAATAGGGACAGGCTGGTGTGTGGGCCTGCTGGAGGGGCAGTGTTTGGGATGTGAGACGCTATAGGTTACGATTGGAGTGCATTATGCGCACGTGTAAGGCCGTTGTTGGTTTGGTACTACTAGCAGAAATTGAGAGAAATGACGACATTGACCCAACGAATGGAAAAACTTCCATCTAGGAGAAACTAATCATGATGATGACAAGAATCGGCTGAATTTTTTCGGAATGAATCAAACGTGTTCGACTTATGAAACACCGATGTGAGTAAAAATTCACAGAGTTTCATACATACCTACTCAAGATAGACCTCGGATTTCCCTACTAGGTTGATATTTGTGCGGATTCAGACTTATGACTGAATACTAAGGATGATTGGATTCTGAAAGGAACAATAAAGTGCAATGTGTACTGAAAAGATAACCATGGACTGACTTTGGGTATGGACTGGAAAACCCCTCCCAGTTGTGCATTATTATAAGCCCTTTAATTAAAAAAAATGGAATGTTTGAGAAGTCCTTACTGTGGCTGGAGAGAAGATGATTATTGTAATGGAGGAACTGTTTCCACAATTGGCATGGACGCTTACATAGTTGGACACACACTTCTGTTACCAAGATTTAGATATGGTACGATGCGCTTTGATGGATAATGAGCTTGAAGAAGAAGCTTTAGTAATAAGGCTTTCATGGAACGGATTACCATTAGTGAAGATGTTGAAATCATATGATGAAGGTTGGGAAAAGAAGTCAAAATCATATCGGTCCGACTTTATAAGGTACCAACCGATGATCGTATAATGAAAGGGAAAATGAGACATGAACATGTGAAGATGATGAAACTATAGGAGTTATGTTGGTGTAATGAAACTCAGATTTGTCGGTTTGACTATAGAAGACGATTGCGAGATGGATTCAAGTATTCAATTCGGACAAAGACGAAGAGAAGAGTATGTTGCTGTTAAGGAAATGATACTATAAGATTTGATGAGTACAAAGCGAAGATGCATGCGAAGCCATATTTCAAGGAATTCTTTCGCAAGATGGATCCAAAAGGATGGATGGTAACAAGAGAAACCGAATGATGAAAGCTGGAAGGAAAAAAGTTCTATACTAAATACTAGCTGAATAACAAAAGGGTTCTAGAGAGACAACCCAGGATTGTATTTATTTTATCAAGGTCTGTTATTCCTAAGACATCAATACGGCCGTACTCCCGCTCCATACCATAAGGCTATATTGAACTGTTAGACGTTATCAGGCTCTTTCTTTTTTACTGTACTTTAAACATTATTGTCAGTTCTGTTCCATACTGGGGATTCATGCACAGATACGGCGTATTCAACAGGACTGATCCGTATTTAGATTTACTTTTTACAGCGTATTCACTACGGGCGATAATTCCAGTTTATGGCTCGGCGTTATTGGGTTTCTGTTACGTTTAGTTTAGGCTTTATTTAAATTAAAAAATAGATACTCGAGAATGGATGTTGGCATGTTTTTCTATATTTGTTGCATAGGACTCGCTGAAAAAAAATCGACATGTTGGGTGAAGTATCTACAATCTGGAAATCTGGAAGTGTTGGAGTCTTGAAACTTCAAGATTGTTGTTCAACACACATTCTTGCTCACAAAATCAACTTGGAGAATTTACCGAGCAAAATATCATGGGAGTTTCTAATTCTAATTCTTTTAATTCTTGTTTTTAATGTTTTAATGCTATTTACAACGAGGACGTGTATATAATTCCAGTGGGAGGATGGGAATTAGACTGTTATATTGTCTAGTTTTTCACATAAATGCTTAGTATTATTGCTATAATTTATTTTTTTTTCAAAGGGGCATACTTTTGTGAATATTACTGTTGAAAAATTTTGTTACATAACCGCAACAATAACCTCGCTTAATTAGTTATTATGAGGGATTTAACTCTTATATCCGTTTCAATGATGATTTTACCAAAATTGTCTACAAGAAAAAAAGTGTGATCTGGTGATGTTGTAGAGGAGACTTATAAGACTTGGCTTGGTATTTTTCTGATGTCGAGGTCCCAAATAATGAGTACTATGGATTTAGATGGAGTAACTTGTTTAAATTGGTAATTTTTTAGGATTACACCAAAAAAGCCTATTCATGTTGTTTATTAACTAGCTACACTGGTTAGTTAACCCTCGTATAAACCCTTTGTTTACTCTCATCTTAAAAGTAAGATACCCATAGAAAAAACCAATAGAGTCAATCCTTTAGGAATTACACCAAATGTTTGTTTCGTTACACCTTTACACCTTAGCCTACCCTGTTAGATTAAGTCCATTTATCAGTTGCTGGTTGCTTAAAGTGTAAAGTATGTATTTCCCAAGTCTTGTGTCAATTTTCTATCTTTTGTACGGTCGGGAAGAAATTTGAACATTGCAAATGGGAATGTATAAAGTAGTCAAAACTCATGTATTTTTACTACCAACACAATTATTGGTACATCCGAAGAATGAAGAATTATCGAAGGAATTGTCTGGAGTTATTATGATCGTGAAGATGGTGAAATTACACCAAGTTTCGTAGTATAGTATAGTGAAGAAAAAAATCGAAAAAAAATTGAAAATCGCAACAAAAGAGAGGAGGAAAGTTTGAAGATAATCGTTTCGCAAAAGCTTAGACAGAAGGAATTATATGAAGGAACGATTATTCGTTGATACGTCTTATAAGTTAACGATGTGAAGTTCTGTATAAAGTGGTAGATATGGCCGCTTGTCTTATAAAAGTATGTAAAGTATGGGATAATTGGGAAGTTGACCGTTACGGGAACGCCAACTTTGGTTGTTATTTTTGATCTGGGATCAAGACGTTTGTATATAGTTGTGTCTTAATCATGGTAACGGTCGGAAAAAAGTGTCTAGCAACTTGTATCTTAGACTTAATCTATTTGCTTCGTAATTTTTATTTAACAACAATTTATTTTCCTTTCCCTAATCTATTGACCATGGGTTTTACTCGAATGATCGGAAGTGATCGTTGCTTGCAATGCTCTATTCCGTCGTTAGGCCATGTAAGCATGTCTATCTACCTTGTTGGTTTATTACTAATTGATGAAAGTTTAAAAGATCTACCTTATTTCATTCATCATTCTAACCTTGGTTAAACTCGGAATGGGATGTGATTGAACATACATGTACTCAATCTGTCGCTTGTACGGCATGTTTGTGTGCTTCAGCTGCCTTATTTGGAAGTAGGTACTTATGCGTGACTAAAGATTGTTAGAATGATCACACCCTATCCTTACTAATAAAAAACCCAATTTTCTTTATATAAACTTGTTCCTCCTTAGCTTAGTGGTAGGTGATTGTATCATTTCCAAGCCATATGAATATAATATCGTTCACGATCCTCGCGCTGCAATTGAGAAAATTATGATTAATGATACCCACATAGATTTGTTGGAGTGCTTTGATCGGGTTTTCATATCCTATTTCGGAGGTTTTTGGTTGTGTACTGTAAATAGATCAAATAAGATGCTTACTCGGGAAAATCCTTGGGGATACGATTTTTCACAATTAAAGGCTACTTGAGGAGAAGTAGGATTCAAGTGGGAGAATATTTGATGACATAAAATAATGTCACTTTTATAGCATCATTTATCTCATGTAATTAACCCAATTTATATAACTTCACTGAATGTTTGGTTTGTTTATCTCGATTGCTTAATTTACGTTGATTGCTTGTTTATATTTATCAATTTATACTTGTTTACGAGCTTTTGTATGCGACCTATCATTCAACTGGATCTAGTGATACGGACCAAGTAATCTAGATACCGGGATAACTCTCCGTATAGTGATTTATACATCTAGACCAATAAGATTACAAATGACGACCTATCTTTGCCCTTAGATTGTAAGCTTAGTTGGACTGGCAGGTGACCCAAGGATCAATGAGTACGTTCTCAATTAATTGGTAAAGACTTGGTCAGTGAACTACTAGTGTATGAATTGCCATTAAGCAGTAAGTGGGTAAAGTCTCCATGAGCTAGGGTTTTAACAAGATAACTTTTGCTTTTATCCCTACGAGAGATTATAATCAGCAAACAGGATGCTTTTGGAGATGTGTATAATTGTGACTGATTCTAGTTTTGTCTAGGTTTAGAAAGAAGTACCACCTTAATCTTAAGAATGATATGCCGCCTCGAGATAAGTAATCATTGCACTAAATAAACAAACCAACGTTCTGATTAGATTAATAATGGTTAATACAATTTTCTTATATTTGGCTAGACTGCTCTTTTATCTTCTGTTAATTTTCTTGCGTGTGTTTTAGTGTCTTAAGTTGATTTTAGTCACCACAATACCCGTGCCAGTGTCTCAGGCTGAAAACCCCCTTATCCGTTAGATTTAGGATTAACACATGTTTAGCATTAGTTTAACATATAATAGAATTAACTTAGTTTAGATAACTAAAATATTAATAAATTGAAAAGATTGTTTCTCGCTCTTAGTGATCGACACCCTACTTACCACGAAA
This sequence comes from Tanacetum coccineum, assembly GCA_026074375.1. Lineage (NCBI taxonomy): Eukaryota > Viridiplantae > Streptophyta > Magnoliopsida > Asterales > Asteraceae > Tanacetum > Tanacetum coccineum. Next base: position 69,021 of record BQNB010004586.1, on the reverse strand, counting down.
CTACCACCGATCGGGTACACTGCCCGTTAAAGGGTTGTTTTTGGTTAATTCGGCAAAATATAAATTTAAAACTTGAAATCATAAAATTAACACCACACAACGACACATCAAGTTTTTGGCGCCGCTGTCGGGGAGTGAAAATTTAATCTTGATTTTTATTTGATATTTTGGTTTTTAACATTAAATTAGATCTAAACCTTAGGATTAGTATAATTTAGATTAGTGTATAATTCTATATATTTTGTATATTTATGTGTTTAATTGTTTGTGTGTTTAATTGTTTTTCATAATACACTATTCTGGTCAAAAAACCGATACGACGTATCTATTTCCATTGGATACGGCGTATCCAACTTTCTATCCAATACAGCGTATTCGTTCAAAAGATTAATATCACATATTCAGTTCCATTTAATATGGCGTATTGACTATCTGATACAGTAACAAATTTGTTTTTCGCATTCAATTTCCGTATATCTGTGTTTTCTTTCTCCTGAGCCCATCTTACAGATTGTTTATCACTTGTTTCAGGTAGTGCATGACAAGAAGTTCGACTAAGGAACTATTTACACCTTTCAAGGATCCGGAACAAGAATTTCGATAATCTAGGAAGCACTTCAAGACACTAAGTCTTGACGAATCGAGATCGCCTGATTTTGATCTATAATGGATTGGATGTTCCAACTAGACAAATTTTTGATTCAAGAGGAGCCATACCATCGAAGACTTCTGCTGATGCGAAAGCAGCCATCTACGAAATGGCTGAATACTCTCAAAAATGGTACAATGCAACATCTAGGACCAGAAGTACCGAAACTTCTGACGGATTAGCAGCCATACAAGCACAACTCAACAAGCTTGGAAGAGAAATCAAGAAAGTGAATAAAAAAGTTTATGCTGCTCAAGTAGGATGTGAACAATGTAAAGGTCCCCACTACACCAAAGATTGCCCACTCAAGGAAGAAGGGAAAACCCTTGAAGAAGCTTATCACACTCAATTTGGTGCACTTTTTCAAAGAGGGGGATATAGAGCAACTGCTTTTGGATTCTACCAAAGAAACAATGCAAACCCTTCGTACCAAGAACGAAAGCAATCTATGGAAGAAACCCTAAGCAAATTTATGAGGGAATTGGCAAAAAGACATGAGGAGAACTCCAATTTGATCAAAGAGATCCAAGCTTCAACGGATGTTGCCATAAGGAACCAAGAAGCATCAATTAAAACTTTGGAGATCCAAATCGGGAAAATGATCAAGGTACTACAGGAAAAAGGATTTGGAAGTTTACCCAGCTCTACTGAAACTAACCCGAGAGACCATGTCAAGTCGATCTCGACTATTGTTGAAGCTGATGCAAGCTCGATACGCCGTATTGGATCACACCAATACGCCGTATCCACAGGACATAACAGTACATTGATGTACGAGACAAGACAAACGACAATCCCATTTCTAAGTCGTTTGAATGATTGCTACTGTGAAGAAAAGAAGGGATCATATGGACCGTAATTTTTGGAAGCTTACTCATATGGAGCTTCACATATCAATACATCCATACCCCGAAAGGAGAAAGACCCAGGGAGTTTCATTTTACCTTGCTATATTAATAATGTTTGCTTTGATAATGCCCTTGCTGACTTAGGAGCTAGTGGACGTGTCATGCCTCTCTCGACCTACCTTAACTTAGGTTTGGGCGAATTAGCTCGCACTAAGTTGACAGTTGAATTAGCAGATAGGACAGTGAAATATCCAAAAGGAATTGCTAAAAACGTGCTAGTAGGAATTGGTAAATTTGTCTTCCCCATAGATTTTATAATTCTTGATATGCCCGAGGATATCAAAGTGCCCTTGATCCTCAGAAGTCCATTTTTGTCTACCGCCTATGTTAAGATTGATGTTTTCAAAAGGAAGATTACTTTGAGGGTTGGGGAAGAGAAAATAATTTTCAAAAGTGTTAAACCTACTAGTAGTTTAATTAAGAGGGTCTACATGCTAAGCTTAAGAGAAAGAATGGAACTTGATTTAGAAGCTAGGCTAATAAGAGATACTTTGGTGTTAAATAGATCATTAGACCCTTTATTTGGAGATTACATAGAACTAAACGATCTTAATGTACCATTAGAGCTTAGGAGAGATCAAGTTGATGATTTAATGCCCACCATTGAGGAAGGTGAGGCAGTTGAGGAATTTAGAGCTAGGAATGATGCTAGAATGGTTAGCAAAATTTTTGGATATCCTAGTGATTGCGACCACGATAAGAAGATCTGTATTGATTGTGCCCACAACTTGAAGTTCTCTTGCGTGATAGGTTTTGAATTTTTACACGCTATTTTTTTCCCTATCTTGTACGTAAATGTGATGTCCAAAAAGTTTTATAATTCTATAAGGAAGGACAAATTGGAATACAAGGGAAACAATGTAGTTGGAGCCTTAATGAACATACCTATCTTTGTTGGAACTTTTTCTATCTTAACAGATTTTGCAGTTTTAGAAGATATGGATGCTTATCGTGATGAAAGAATGGGAGATGTTATTTTTGGCGAACCATTTTTGAGAGAAGTTGGAATTAATGCAAACGGTTTGAAGGAATGATTACCATTTACAATGGTAATGAAGAAGTAACTTACCAAATGGTGCGGTCACATCCGAGGTTTAAACACCACACTAATAAACAATGCAACAAGATCCCGCCATTACTAAAGGTGAGTGAGGAAGATATGATGAATGGAATTTCGCACTTGTACCAAAAGCTCAAGAGTTTCTACAAGGGGGTCTTGATCTTAGGACCCAAATATGTCAAAGATGCAAAGATAGAAGAATGGCTCACACACAGGCACATAAGCGTGCATGAGATGGAGTGAAGAAGCTGGAAAGAAAAAGTCTAACTTAAAGACTAGCTGAAAGAAAAGTGCTTCCCGGGAGACAACCAAGATTATTATTTATTTTTATCGAGTTTGTCTTCCCAGACATCAATACGGCGTATCCGCTCCATACCATACGGCGTATTGAATGTCTGGACGTTATCAATCCTTTATTTTTATGCACTTTTAAACATTATTGTCAGTTCTATCAATATGGCGTATTCATGCACATGATACGGCGTATTCAACAGATTGACCTGTATTTAGATACTTTTTACAGGTTTCTCAATACGGCGTATTCTAGTTTATAGATACGGCGTATTCGCTTCCTGTACAGTTTATTTAGCTTATTTAATTAACCGTAGATACCCGAGATAGGATTTTGCATGTTTTCCTATATTTTGCACATGACCTCGCTGAAAAGAAATCGACGGAGTTGGTAAAGTATCAAACATCTGGAATCCTATGTGTGATTGTAGTCATGCTGGAATACAAACGCATTTACAACACACATCCTTGCTCATAAACTCAACTTGAAGAATCTACCGAGCAAAATATCAGGGGAGTTTCTCATTTTAATTCTTTTAATTCCCGTTTTTAATGTTTTATCTATACAATGAGGACGTTGTATAATTCAAGTAGGGGGATGGGAATTAGAATGTATACTTGTCCTATTTTTTTACATAAAATGCTTAAATTATGCTCAAATTTAAATTTGTTTCAAGCATACTTTTGTGAAATTACTTGATACATAACCTGCACACAATAACTCTTATTAGATATTGTGAGGATTTAACCTTCTCTGTTTCCAAATGATTAACCAAATTCCACAAAATATGAGTGTGCCGGTGATGTTGTAAACTTTAGAACTTGGCTTGGTAATCTATTCGAGATCACAATATTGAGTACTATGGATTTAGATGGAGTAACTTGTTTAAATTGGTAAAATTATAGGATTACACCCAAAAAGCCTTTATATGTTGTTTTATTAACTAACTATACTGGTTAGTTAAACCCTCGTATAAACCTTTTGTTTACTCTCATCTTAAGAGTAAGATACCCCTAGAAAAACCTATAGAGCCAATCCTTTAGGAATAACACCAACTGTTTGTTTCGTTACACCTATACACCTTAGCCTATCCTGTTATATTATGTCCATTTATTAGTTGCTCATTGCTTAAAGTGTAAAGTAAGTATTTCCCGAGTCTTGTGTCAATTTTCTATCTTTGGTACGGTTGGAAAGAAATTTTTACATTGCAAATAGGAATGTATAAAGTAGTCAAAACTCGTGTATTTTTACTACCAACACAATTATTGGTACGTCCGAAGAATGAAGAATTATCGAAGGAATTATCCGGAGTTATTATGATCATGAAGATGGTGAAATTACACCGAGTTTCGTAGTATAGTATAGTGAAAAAAAAATAAAAAAAATTAGAAAATCGCAACAAAAAAGAGGAAAGTTTGAAGATAATCGTTTTGCAAAAGCTTAGACTAAAGGAATTATATAAAGGATCAATTATTCGTTGATATGTCTTATAAGTCAACGATGTAAAGTTTTATATAAAGTGGTAGATATCGCCACTTGTCTTGTAAAAGTATGGGATGATTGGGAAGTTAACCGTTACGGGAACGCCAACTCAGGTTGTTGTTTTTTATCTATGATCAAGACGTTTGTAAATAGTTGTGTCTTAATCATGGTAACAGTCAGAAAAAAGTGTCTAGCAACTTATATCTTAGACCTAGTCTATTTGTTTTGTAATTTTATTTAACAACAAGTTAATTCCCTGTCTTAATCATTAACCATGGGTTTTACACAAATGAGGATGTGTACGAGCATGCATGTCTATTCCGTCATTACGGCCATGTATGCATGTCTCAACTGCCTTGTTGGTTTATTACTATTGGCGAAAGTTAAAAGATCTCTATCCTATATTATTCTTCATCCTAGCCTTTGGTTAAACTCGACTGAGGATGTGATCGAACACACATGTCTATTCTATCATTACGGCTATGTATGTATGCTTCAGCTGCCTTGTTGGTGTGGTACTTTTGGTAAAAGATTGTAGAATGATTAACCCTAAGCCTTATAATAAAAACCTATTTACCTTTATAAACTTGTTACTCCTTAGCTTTAGTGGTGGAGATGTGTATCCTTGCCAAGCCTATGATAGAATACTCGTCATGACTGAGCAATTGAGCGAATTAGTTACATGTTACCACATAGATTAGTTGAGTGATTTGAGTATTTTCATCTTCCTATTTCATGAGGTGTTTAGTTGTGTGCTTGTAATAGATCAAATAAATGCTCAGACAAAAAAAATCCTTAGGGATACATTTTCATAAACTTCTAAAGGCTACTTGAGGACAAGTGGGATTCAAGTGGGAGGATATTTAATGACATCAAATAACGTCACTTTTATATCATAATTTACCCATGTAAATAACCCATTTTGTATAATTATTGCAAAGAATTGTTACTTAATCGTTTGTATTTAAGAATTGCAGTAATTATGGAGTACTTGGTGAAATTAACTAAAAGGCACGCATTCTGGAGCTTAAACAAAGAAATATAAAGATTACTGTTCTGACAACCAATACGTATCCATCAAGGAAGATACAACGTATCTGTGCCTACACTTCACTAAAGACCACGAAGGAAACAAAATCAAATACGCCGTATCCAAAAAGACCAATACGCCATATTCAAGCCATATGGAAATAAAATATTCTGGAAGATATCGAACATGGTCCCTACTCTAAGAAATCCCCAATACGCCATATCGAAGACTTTCAATACGCCGTATCGACCTTTTTCCAGACCTTATAAATAGAAAACTCAAAAACGAGTTTTAAGTGTGTTAAATCATATTTTTGATACCTAAAAAATAAAAGTCAATTTTCAAAGGAGAAGAAGAACAGAAGAGGTCTTGCAACGTTATTAATTCAACGGGAAACAACTTGTAATCTCCTATACTCTTGTAATCGTTCAGTTTTTGGTATCATTCGTTAACTTGGTTAGTTTACCTTGGCTAAATTTTTACTTTTGTATTGATTATGATGTTTGAAGGCTAATACCTTTGGGTGTTAGCCATTATTATAAAGATCTGAATGTTTGGTTTGTTTATCTTGATTGCTTAATTTATCGTTGATTGCTTGCTTATGTTTATCAAGTTATACTTGTTTACGTGCTTTTGTATGCGACCTATCATTCAACTGGATCTAGTGATACGGACCAAGTAATCTAGATGCCGAGATAGCTCTCCATATAGTGATTTATACATCTAGACCAATAGGATCATAAATAACGACCAATCTTTGCCCTTAGATTATGAGCTTAGTTGGACCAACAGGTAACCTTGGGATCAACGAGTACGTTCTCGGTTAATTGGTAAAGACTTGGTTAGTGGACTACTAGTGTATGAATTGCCATTAAGCAGTAAGTGGATAAAGTCTCCACGAGCTAAGGTTTAACAAGATCACCGTTGCTTTAATCCCTAAGATTGATTATAATCAGTAAATAAGGATGCTTATGCGGATACGTTTACAGAATTCTACGTGTCTAGGTTTAAGGAAGAAGTACCCCCTTAATCTTAAGAATGATATGCCGCCTCGAGATAAGTAATCATTGCACTAAATAAACAAACCAACGTTCTGATTGGATTAATAATGGTTAATACAGTTTTCTTATATTTGGCTAGACTGCACTTTTATCTTTTGTTAATTTGCTTACGTGTGTTTTAGTGTCTTAAGTTGATTTTAGTCACCACAAAACCCGTGCCAGTCTCTTAGGCTGAAAACCTCCTTATCTGTTAGATTTAGGATTAACATAGGTTTAGAATTGGCTTAACATAGAATAGAATTAACTTAGCTTAAATAGCTAAAATATTAATAAATTAAAAGATTGTTTCTCACTCTTAGTGATAGACACCCTACTTACCACGAAACTACCACCGATCGGGTACACTGCCCATTAAAGTGTTATTTTTTATTAAGTCGGCAAAATATAAATTTAAAACTTAAAATCATAAAATTAACACCACACAACAACACAATCAGACACATAATCTACAGGTACTAATATGTATTTATTACCTCTTGATTGGGGAAATGGTCCCATAAAATTTAATCCCCAAACATCAAAGACTTCGCATACCTGAATGTTATTTTGAGGCATTTCATTCCTTAAAGATATGTTTCCTGATCTTTGACATGCATCACATCGTCTTACGTACTCATTAGAATCCTTAAAGACACTAGGCTAATAAAATCCAGACTCGTAAACCTTCTTTGCGGTAACATTAGCACTATGATGCTCACCGGTAGGTCCCGAATGACAATGTGCCAGAATTTCAAGAGTTTCGCTTCTAACCACACAACTTCTCATTATATTATCCGCGCACAGTTTAAATGCATAAGGTTCTTCCCAGCAGTAAGTCTTGACTTGCGAGAAAAACCTCTTTCTTTTTTTGAAGGTCCAATTTGGAGAACAACCTTTCCAACAATATAATTAACGAAATCCGCATACCATGGTTCATCATTATTAAACTTGGATTTTAGCACCATTAAATGCTCGTCAGAGAATTTATCAGCAATTTCCCTCTCAGTTAACACCTCCATATGCGGATTCTTAAACCTAGATAAGTGATTTGCCGCCAAGTCTTCTGCTTCCTTATGTTTCTCCAATACTTGACAAGGGATAGTGAAACTCCTGTGGTCTTTTTCTTTTAATGGCAGTTTGTTGAGCAAGACAGCTGAGCATTTTTCGTTCATTGTCTCCGTACAAGCTTCTTCAAGTCTGGATTTATTCGTCAGTAAAATCTTCAGATATTTAGCGTATTTTGGTATTTGCACTAGGGCTTCGATAAACGGAATATTAATATCAAGTTGTTTTAGATTCTTCAAAAAAATTTGTTGCAGCGCTTCTTCTTTTTCTTTTCTTGCCCGGTTTAGGAAAGGAATAGATGATTGTTGTGGTTTTACCAATGGTTGAGTGGTCCTTTCACGAATACTTGAAGATTTATTTTTCACACCATCATCATGCGGCTTTTCCTACACATCCTATTCATATATAGGTGGTTCGTTCTTGTTGATTCTAGTTTCATTAATTTATTTATTATGGGTGGCTTCAGACGTCATCTTTCCTCTCGTAGTTGTCACTCCTTTGACTTTGTTTTTTAGAATCAAAACATTACTCATAACCTTTGACAATTCGTTTACCTTGATCTTCAGCTCACTTAATAAATTGCTTTGTTCTTTTAACAAAAGCTCATTGGTAGTTCTAAACTCTTTAATAAATAAGTCCATCTCCTTATGTTTACGTTTCCTATCATCAATGAATTTAGCCAACATTTCATCCATATTTAACCTCCTTGTAGGGTAATTGAAAGGGAAAAAAGGCACCTCAAAAATAGTACTTGAAAAAAAAATAATTCGAAGTAAAACTATTCTAGAAAACTAAACTAGAAAGCTAACTAAAACTGCTACTGTATCAGACAGTCGATACATCGTATTCAGCAAACTGGATACGCCGTATCGATGTTTGATGTCGAATACGCTATATTCAAAGAAAATGGATACGCCGTATTCAATAAATAACAGCAGACAGAAGAAAAATAAAATTATATTTATACTAAAAATACCAATAAAAACAAGAAATTAAACAATCGCACTCCCCAAAAATGGCGCCAAAAACTTGATGTGTCGTCGTGTAGGTTGTTATTTATTATCAAGTTTTACTATTTATTTTATGCCGACTATAACTAAAAACAACACTCTAACGGGCAGTGTACCCGGTCAGATGTAGCTTCGCTGGTAAGTAGGGTGTCGATCACTGAGAGTGGAAGTTAACTCTTAATTCTACCAGTATTTTGTTTACCTAGGTTTAGTATTAATCTAACCTAATTATTCTAATTAAATCTAATTAAACCTAAACTAATGCAAAGAGGGGGGTTTTTAGTCTGAGAGACTGGCACGAGTTTAGTTCTAACTATCCTAAGGTGATGACAAATAATGCACACAAGTGATTAACAAAAGATAGGGAAGTGGTCAAATGTTAGGAAAACTTATTAGCCAGTTTAATATAATTGAATTCCTTGATTGTCTATTATGCAATTATTGTATTAATTCGTTGGTGGTATATCATTCCAAAGTTAGGTGGATCTTCTCCCTAGACTCGAGGTTTGTCGCTAGTGAATCCTGTCACAATTAATATAAACCCGCATAAATCCTACACTGTTGATTATAATCTATCTAGGAATCTATATTGGTGGTTATATTAAATCCTAACTCATGAAGGCTTTACCAACTTACTGCTTAATGAAAGTTCATATACTAGTAGTCCATGCCCACTTAACTACCTATGGAAACAGGACGTTATATGTAGTCCTAAGTCACCAGCTTAGTCTACCTATCTACTTAACCATAGATCGAAATAGGGCTTTCTATTGGTGATCCTATTATTCTAGCTATATGAATAAGCGTTATATATTTCTATCCTGGACTCTTAGCCTACGCCCAAACAATACCAAAGTTGCAGCGCATTAAATATGTAGGACTAGACCCAGTTGAATGATAGGTAAAACACATAATTAAGCACATAAACGAGTATGAAGTGATAAATATAATCAACTTACAACGAATAAGGAACAATCGATATAAAGACAAATCAAAACATTATATTATCATAAACATGACTAATACCTAAAGATATTAGCCGATAGTCATTGTAACAATACACGAAATCATAAATGAACGATTAAACATAATGCTAACCGAACGCGTATAGTGGAGTGTAGAGATTACAAGAGTTTTTCCATTGATCGGACCACTTTTCAGGACCTTCTTGGCTTCATAAATCTTTTGAAAATCAGACGTGGTAGTTAAAAGCATGTCTACAACTGAGTTTAGGGTTTTATATTTATAAAGTCTGGAAAAGGATCAATACGTCGTATCGGGTGATGTGGGATATGGTGTATTAGGGATTTCTTGGAGTAAGGACCACATTCGATATCTTCTAGAATATTTTATTACTTTATATTGAATACGGTGTATAGAAGTCTCCTGGATACGGCGTATTAGACTTTATATCTTTATGGTTTCTTGTGAAGTGCAGGCACAGATACGCCATATCTTCCTTGATGGATATGGCGTATAGGATTTCAGAACAGTAATCTTCAAATGTCTTCGTTTAAGCTTCAGAATGCGTGACTTTTTGCTAATCTTCACCAAGTACTCCATAATTACTACAATTCTCAAATACAAACGATTAAGTAACAATTCTTGCAATAATTATATAAAATGAGTTATTTACATAGGATAAGTGATGCTATAAAAGTGACATTATTTGATGTCATCAATGTGCTTTAATACGAGGAAATGTCAATGTTGGTGCGGTTAAATTAACCTTGATTTGATAACTCTGTATTCCCTACTGGAAATCATGAACACTCTCCCAGATCACACGACTTTTGATGAACGTTATTAATGAATTCATTAACCTGGTTTCACGATAGTTGACCTTCTTGTTCTGGCAGAGATAATACAAGTCTTCGATATCATTTTTGTTCAGGTACTTGAAGTCAGCTTCAGAAAAACTATCCAGCTTATCATTTTCTCTTATCATAATTATTTGTTCCATGAAGTCCAAACCATATAGTTGATCAGTAGTAATTTTGACAACTTCTGTAATTCTATTATTAGAAAAATAGTCTTCTGGATTGTCTCTGACTTTTCTTTGGTTTTGCTTGTACACTCTCTTATGCCATGAATCTTTCCAATGTTGAATTGACAACCGTGCATCTTCATTAAAATTCTTGAATTCTTTACGAACCCAACGATTCATCTTTTCTTCCAAATCAACTTCTGGAAATGGTTCTGCATGTATCTTGGAGGTTCATTTGGATTTCTTTGTGGTCCATAGAAAATGAGAGGCTTTGGTATTGGTCGTCTTATGTCCTCTTGTCGGCTTTCCTAAACTATCTGATTCTCCATAAAGTTTGTTGCTTGTTCCAAATGGTAGGCGTACTCTTTAGCATTTTGAAACTGATTATTCAACATATCATTTAGTGTAGCCTCCATTCTTACACGATCCCGTCAAAGATTGTTGGAATATGCTTATCAACATTTTGAAATTCTGTGATCAACTCATGTGTTTCATCTTTAGTAATCACCTCATCTTCATTAATAACTGTTTCCTCTTCCTATGCATCTCATTCATGTTGTTGTTATTGTTGCTTGGATATATAAGTTGTGTAATCTTTGGCTGATCATTTTGATGAAGAACCCCTTACAGACTTTAAACTCTTAGAAGTCTTGTGTTTTTTTCATCCTTTTCTCCCCATAGGTTGGAGCATCATCCTTTGATGATTTCAATGTATTGTTAGGTGAATTCTTCATCATGTCAAGAAGTATTAGAAGTGGGAGACTTTTCAAACTTACACTTCAGTACATCCCATAATGCTGGATCATTAGCTTGATCTTGAAAATTTAACTTCATCTTAAACTGTTGTTGAAGATCAGCTGATGAAATTGTTTCAGTTAAAGTAGATGTGGTAGGATAAACTTGAATAACATTGTTCTGTACATAAGTCTTGAAATATTCTTCTATGATCCGGGGTACTTGTGCATCGAATTATTTGGAAATAAGAGTAGGTACTTCAGCTTGAAAAGCATCTCGCTCTTGAATGACTGTGTCGTCCACAACTATTTTTAAATTTCCTTCAATCAAATCATTAGTGGCTCTTTCACCAAGTTGAGGTACAATTTCATGAAGAACTTGATCAACTTCTCCATGAACTTTCCATAATTCTTCAGTTGTCACATACTTTCTTTCCATGTCCCTGATCATATATCCTTGATGCCTGCACATCCTGTAAAGCACTCCTGAAAGATGAATGTACTTGCTGGAAATGCATCTTTTCTTGTGTGGATCTTTAGATGTATTGACAGGTAAGAGTGATACAGAATCCGTTAATTTCTGAACAATATTCTAATCCGTAGATAAGTTTATCCTAGGGAATCTAGATGTTGTGGGAATTGGTGTCTACATCTTCTCAGTCTTATTCTCCAAACTACCCATCGCTGGTAAGTAGGGTGTCGATCACTGAGAATGGAAGTTAACTCTTAATTCTACCAGTATTTTGTTTACCTAGGTTTAGTATTAATCTAACCTAATTATTCTAATTAAATCTAATTAAACCTAAACTAATGCAAAGAGGGGGGTTTTCAGTCTGAGAGACTGGCACGAGTTTAGTTCTAACTATCCTAAGGTGATGACAAATAATGCACACAAGTGATTAACAAAAGATAGGGAAGTGGTCAAATGTTAGGAAAACGTATTAGCCAGTTTAAAATAATTAAATTCCTTGATTGTCTATTATGCAATGATTGTATTAATTCGTTGGTGGTATATCATTCCAAAGTTAGGTGGATCTTCTCCCTAGACTCGACGTTTGTCGCTAGTGAATCATGTCACAATTAATCTAAACCTGCATTAATCTCACACTGTTGATTATAATCTATATATGAAGCTATATTGGTGGTTATATTGAATCCTAGCTCATGGAGGCTTTACCAACTTACTGCTTAATGAAATTTTATATACTAGTAGTCCACGCCCACTTAACTACCTATGGAAACAGGACATTATGTGTAGTCCTAAGTCACCGGCTTAGTCTACATATCCACTTAACCATAGATCAAAATAAGGCTTTCAATTGGTGATCCTATTATTCTAGCTGTATGAATAAGCGTTATATGTTTCTATCCTAGACTCTTAGCCTACGCCCAAACAATTTACCAAGTTGCAGCGCCATTAATAGTAGGGACTAGACCCAGTTGAATGATAGGTAAAACACATAATTAAGCACATAAACGAGTATGAAGTGATAAATATAATCAACTTACAACGAATAAGGAACAATCGATATAAAGACAAATCAAAACATTATATTATCATAAACATGACTAATACCTAAAGATATTAGCCGATAGTCATTGTAACAATACGCGAAATCATAAATGAACAATTAAACATAATGCTAACCAAACGCGTATAGTGGAGTGTAGAGATTACAAGATTTTTTCCATTGATCGGACCACTTTTCAAGACCTTCTTGGCTTCATAAATCTTTTGAAAATCGAACGTGGTAGTTAAAAGCATGTCTACAACTAAGTTTAGGGTTTTATATTTAAAGAGTCTGGAAAAGGATCAATACACCGTATCGGGTGATGTGGGATATGACGTATTAGGGATTTCTTGGAGTAAGGACCACATTCAATATCTTCTAGAATATTTTATTATTTTATATTGAATACGATGTATAGAAGTCTCCTGGATACGGCGTATTAGACTTGACTTTATATCTTTATGGTTTCTTGTGAAGTGCAGGCACAGATACGCCGTATCTTCCTTGATGGATACGGCGTATAGGATTCCAGTATAGTAATCTTCAAATGTCTTTGTTTAAGCTCCAGAATGCGTGACTTTTTGTTAATCTTCACCAAGTACTCCATAATTACTATAATTCTCAAATACAAATGATTAAGTAACAATTCTTGCAATAATTATACAAAATAGGTTATTTACATAGGATAAGTGATGCTATAAAAGTGACGTTATTTGATGTCATCAAAGTGCTTTAATACGAGGAAATGTTAATGTTGGTGCGGTTAAATTGACCTTGATTTGATAACTCTGTATTCCCTACTGGAAATCATGAACACTCTCCCAGATCACACGACTTCTGATGAACCTTATTAATGAATTCAACAACTTGGTTTCACGATAGTTGACCTTCTTGTTCTGGCAGAGATAATACAAGTCTTTGATATCATTTTTGTTCAGGTACTTGAAGTCAGCTTCAGAAAAACTATCTAGCTTATCATTTTCTCTTATCATAATTATTTGTTCCATGAAGTCCAAACCATATAGTTGATCAGTAGTAATTTTGACAACTTCTGTAATTCTGTGATTAGAAAATTAGTCTTCTGGATTGTCTTTGACTTTTCTTTGGTTTTGCTTGTACACTCTCTTATGCCATGAATCTTTCCAATGTTGAATTGACAACCGTGCATTTTCATTAAAATTCTTGAATTCTTTACGAACCCAACGATTCATCTTTTCTTCCAAATCAACTTCTGGAAATGGTTCTGCATGTATCTTGGAGGTTCATTTGGATTTCTTTGTGGTCCATAGAAAATGAGAGTCTTTGGTATTGGTCGTCTTATGTCCTCTTGTCGGCTTTCCTAAACTATCTGATTCTCCATAAAGTTTGTTGCTTGTTCCAAATGGTAGGCTTACTCTATTAGACATTTTGAAACTTGATTATTCAAACATATATTTTCGTGTAGCCTTTTTCTTACACGATCCCGTCAAAGATTGTTGGAATATGCTTATCAACATTTTGAAATTCTGTGATCAACTCATGTGTTTCATCTTTAGTAATCACCTCATCTTCATTAATAACTGTTTCCTCTTCCTATGCATCTCATTCATGTTGTTGTTATTGTTGCTTGGATATATAAGTTGTGTAATCTTTGGCTGATCATTTTGATGAAGAACCCCTTACAGACTTTAAACTCTTAGAAGTCTTGTGTTTTTTCACTCTTTTCTCCCCCCAGGAGGAGCATCATCCTCTTGATGGTTATCATGTCATTGTTAGTGAAATTCATCATCCATGCAAGAAGTATTAGAAGTGGGAGACTTTTCAAACTTACACTTCAGTACATCCCATAATGATGGATCATTAGCTTGATCTTGAAAATTTAACTTCATCTTAAAATACAACTGTTGTTGAAGATCAGCTGATGAAATTGTTTCAGTTAAAGTAGATGTGGTAGGATAAACTTGAATAACATTGTTCTGTACATAAGTCTTGAAATATTCTTCTATGATCCGGGGTGCTTGTGCATCGAATTATTTGGAAATAAGAGTAGGTACTTCAGCTTGAAAAGCATCTCGCTCTTGAATGACTGTGTCGTCCACAACTATTTTTAAATTTCCTTCAATCAAATCATTAGTGGCTCTTTCACCAAGTTGAGGTACAATTTCATGAAGAACTTGATCAACTTCTCCATGAACTTTCCATAATTCTTCAGTTGTCACATACTTTCTTTCTATGTCCCTGATCATATATCCTTGATGCCTGCACATCCTGTAAAGCACTCCTGAAAGATGAATGTACTTGCTGGAAATGCATCTTTTCTTGTGTGGATCTTTAGATGTATTGGCAGGTAAGAGTGATACAGTATCCATTAATTTCTGAACATTATTCTAATCCGTAGATAAGTTTATCCTAGGGAATCTAGATGTTGTGGGAATTGGTGTCTACATCTTCTCAGTCTTATTCTCCAAACTACCCATCTCATCATCTTTCTTCTCTTCCTCATTATCATCATCATCAATAACTTCTGGATGTTCCTTATGACTCCCGGGCTCTATCCTATCTCCGAAATCATCATCATCATTATGAATCATAGAAGCAGCAAACTTATCAGCATATGATTCTTTATCTTTTTCACCTTTGACCACCTGCTTTTGTTTGATAGTTACTTTAAGTGATTTTTGTGGTAAACTTATCTCTCCAGCACTTTGCTTCTTCTTCTTCCCCTGAGGACTAGCAGTAGTAGTGTCCTATGGGCTCTATGTGTAGACCTATGCATTCCTTAGGTAGAAATAACCTGTTGCAGTTGATTCATTGGAACAACTACATTTACAAACACCATCTTATACCTCATATAGTCATCGGTGGCACGGATTTCTTTAGTCAAGAATGCATCCAGAATCAGCATCCCTTGAACCGTCACATTCCCTGTAGTATAAACACTCACCAACGAAATATCATCTTTAATAGAATGATAATCCTCTTCAAGTCTCGAAGGAATGGATGGAAATTTCTTCATAAGGTCAGCAATAATAAGCTTTATGAAGTGAGGGTACTGGATGACATCCTTCTTCTGAGATACACAATTCATGAAATCCCACCAAAGAAGAGCAACATAATCAACATTCGTGCGGTTGACCACAACATGAAATAACTAAAGAATGTTGATCTTTCTCTGATCATGTCTAGGTGTTCGAGTAGTCAAGCAACGGTTGAAGACCTTGAACATAGTCTGCCATGGTTGAGCAAGAAACTTTGTGTAGAAGGCATTCACTTTATCAACAACACCTTGATAACCAACCGTATGCATGAAGGATTCAATAATCTCTATGTTGACTGGTGCAAAAAATGGATTGTGTGGAGTTTCCCTTGGTAGTTGAATAGTATCACAAAACATATCAACAATGTACACAATATCTTGTGTGTCCAGCTTGAATCTGATAGTATCCTTGGTTTTAAGCACCTTGCTAACTGTCTTCCAAAAATGTTGTAGATACACGGCTGAAACATCAGCAGTAGCAGTAAGAGCACAACTCAACGGATGATCAAGTAAGATCTATCCCACTATCTTGCATTCTAGTGAGCATGGGATACTTTGAAGCACAGTATAATTGTTGCATCTCCCAATGCCTTGAAATTTGGGGACAAGTTGAGCAGCTAGAATGATTTATTGAGCCATGTGGAATACTGTATGATGACATGAAGTGATTAGTGAAATGAGATGAAATTTATGTAATACACATTTATATAACATTTTTGTCTCTTTGCACTATGTTTGTTTTTATATGCTCTGACAATTCTTTTTGAGCATATTCTGATCATTTTCTTTCTCATGTGCTAATTCTTGCTTTTTCGGGCACATGCCATACGCTTTATTCATCTTTTTCTTTTGATCTTATTTTTGTATGCTCTGGCATTTCTTTTTTGAGCATACTTAGATTTGCTTTTTTGCGTATGGATTTTATCTCTCTTTCTATTTTGAATTTCCTTACCAAAAAGCATTTGTGAGATGATACTCTTTCAAGAATAATAAAGATCTACTCTGATTTTGAAAATACTAATTTGACAAAAAAAATACAGGTTTATGACAACCATGATGTTTAAGAAATCTAAGAGTATAACTTTATATTCTCATAAAAAACTTTTCAGTAAAAGAGTACCACATTTTGACATAAAGATACAGCTTTTGGATAGAAATTGAGATAACATTTCCAAAATCACAAGTTTTCCAAAGATGTTTGAACACTATGATTTTACAACCAAACTAATGTAACAACAATTAGATGGTCACTAAGCCACTCACTTCTCATTCTGTTCAATGCAGAAAACGGCCAAACCGGACATAACTTAGACCATTTACCCAATTAAGTACAATAGATAGTCATAAACCACTTTGAACTATTTTTGAAACAATCTTTTCAAAACTTGAGATTTGTCTTTGTTGAGACATGAGACTCTATGATCACAGACAGTTGAATCACCATATTTTTTTGTTTTTTTAAATCATTTGAATCATTGATCACTGAGTGAAAATTTTAGCTATGCAAAACATATTCTTATATACGATAATTGGATGGTCAGTAGATTGCTCAATCCTCAACCTGTTAAATTCAAAAAACAGTCATAACCGGACACAATCTTTACCATTTGGCCCATTTATCAATATAAAAATGTAAATTTATAACTAAATTTATCATTGGTTTTTGTAAAATGCCATTTTAATTTACAAATAAGCCTATTTGAGTATTCGTAAAAATTTAGCCCATTAAAGTTGTTTTTTGAAACCGAAACTGAAAGCCTAGTTTTGTCTTACGAAACCCATGTATTGGCCCAATATGACATTTACGAAACCTTTTAATTCTGGCCTAATACCTTTACGAAACCATTTGTGACTAGTCCATTAAGATTTACGAAATCATTTGATAAATCGTTACGAAACTGAAACTATCACTTTCATAAGACATAATTATCAATGAAAATGATAACCTAAAAGATTTGTACTGATTTTCAGCTTATTATTATCATTTTATTAACAGTTCAAGACTTGTTCTTATTTCTGAAAGCAAAAATTCAAGTTTATGAAACCTCATAATTTTAGTCCACAAATGATGTTGTTAGTGATCAATTCATACCAATCATATCCTAATATACTTATCAATATTTTGCCTTAATCAATTTCACATTACAAACACTTTTTATTTTTACGAAACCCTAGATCTATACGAAACCTATGTAACAATCAATAAAAGTAGTTAATCACAAAAGAAATCGAATAAGATCTTGTTTCTTACGTTTGATTATCACTGAAAACTGAAAGAACGATTTGGATCGTTGTTTTCTAAGTTATGAAAGCTCAACCTTTTGCAAAGGATTTACAAAAGCTCTTTTAGTTTTGTACGAAAGTAATAGCTTACGTATGAGCCTTGTTCCTTTTATACTACCGAAAATAACTTTTCATTTTTGATAATTTTAGTCCCTCTAGTTACTTTCGTAAACCTTATTAGCCCATACAAAACTTTCTTTTGCATTTTGCACTTTAGTCCCTCTACTTACTTTCATAATCGTTAATAGCCCATACGAAACTACTATTTTATTTTAGCACTTTCAATGCCTCTTTTTACTTTCGTAGGCATTACTACCACAAAAATTTCATAACTTCCCCATGGAGTTAGAGCTATTTTCACAACAAACCTTTTTAAATTATTTTGAAGTTAAGTTCCCGTTTTTCACTAAAAGAAATTTCATAACTCCCCATTGAACTAATATCTATTTGAAATTTAAAAAAAACTTTGTTCAAAAAGAATTTATTTTCGCTTTTGAGAACACATTTTATTTTCTGATGATGAAGTGACTGAAAAATTTATAACTCTCCCTCAATAAGATATCTAATTAAAGACTTACTGAGAGATAGTTACTTTTGCAGTTTTGAACATTCTTTGAGAATATTTTGAAATCAAGAATTTCATAACTCTCCTTGAATAAATATCTAATTAAAGAACTTATTCAAGAGATTGTTACTTTTTGCTATTTTTCACACTTGAATTTTTCAAAATTGATGATTTTTGAAAGAAATCCTTATTTTTGTGAATGAATTATGATTACAAAACACATATGTGGAGTCTGAATAACTCCTTAGATCGTTGTAAGCTCAGTTTGTTTAGAACATTTATCTAGGATAATAACAATGAACATAGAATATATGCATAGCGAAAATAGCATAATGAACAAAGTTATTCAACAAGGTTTTATTACCAAACGTTTCCACACCTAGCCCCAATATTATTTGATCAAGATAATACGGTTACCACCTGTAACAGGGATCAACGATCCTTGAGGCTACACTATCTATTAACTAATAAGCTAACTATCTAACTACTATAAGTCTACATATGTTTTTCTGTGTCTAGTCTCTCATTGGAAGCACACTATGATACACACACGTTTCTAAATACTAAAACTATGTGTCTATAATCTCTTTATATAGAGAGATCATGACTTACAAAGGAAGCTAACTAAAATAGATAAGAAAACTAATTCATTTAAATCTTGATCAATATCTTCTACAATCTTTATGTTTTCCACAAGCTTGTAGAATTCCATTGTAAATGAATTAGTCCCTTGTTGTTTCATTCGTCTTCATTTAAGCACATGTAGTTTTTTAATCATTAAATCAATAAACCCAACAATCTTCCCCTATTTGATATTACAAAACTATCTCCATAAGTGAAACAATCTTCAATGCTTCCCCTTGACTTATGATCTCCTTGAACATGCCACCACATATAATAAGCTGCAAATCAATAAACATGTAATCTTCTTCCCTTTTTTGTAAACATCGAATAGGGGTCTTCTGTAGATAGGCAACTTGGATCATAACAGCTACAAATCATATACCACAACTACTAATCCAGCCTTCCAATACTCAAATTGCCCACCATTACGCACAATAAGAAAAATGAATCTGAGCAGTAGAAATATAAACTAGCAGTAGTAATAAAGATCAGCAGTAGTAACGAAACACTTCCCCTCAAGTGGTGCATGTAGATGGTTAAACATGTTAACAATAAGCTTCCCCTGAAAAATATGTTAACCATCTCTTGAATCTTCAAATTCTGTAGGCTCTATGTAATGATCACTGATGAAGAAAACTAAGTATAACGAACTTGATGTAGAAGTAGAATAACCCAAACTTGTGTCTTATATCTTGTACTATCCACGTGACGTCAAACTTATAAATAAATCTGTGAAATATAAGTAGACCGCAATCTCTTGACAAAAATCCTCATCTTCTATGAGACACATAACCAAAGTGATAGCAAATGTGAGCATTGAGCATCATAAGTTTGTAGATCACACACCTTTGCTAGATTTTGACAAGTCTTCATCACAACATTGAAAACACAAACAAGTTACCTTTAAATGTTGTAAGCCATTTGAGATATGATAAAACACGTACCCAAGTAATTCCATTTCAACTTCAAATAGGTGATAAACAATCTTCTTCGTAATCAATTAAATCAATGAATACAATCCTTTTAAACATTTAAGAACATTTAAAACCAAATCAATCTGTTAACTTCCCCTTAAACCAATCAGTAGTAACCAGCAGTAGTAACTCCTTCTATTGGCAGTATTAAATATATATAAGCAGCACAAACCTTGATTTAAGTACAACAGTAGTAACTGCTAAAATTTACCCTAGCAGCAGAAACTTAATACTGGCAGCATTAAAAATATACTAGCAGTATTAATCATACTAACAGCACTAAGTATAAACTGACAGCATTAACCTTTAGTGATAACAGCATTAACATGAACTGGCAGCACTAATCTTCCTTTGGCAGCATTAACTAGTTACTTGGCAGTATTAACGTCTCCTGGCAGCACTAACTTACATAAGCAGCACTAGTAATCATAAGCACCAGCACTAACCTTCAAAGATAAGGCTAGCAGTAGTAATGTTTTACCTTGGCAGTAGAAACATCAACGCGACCAATACTAACTTGTAACCACTGTTTAAGGATACCTTTTTTTAAGTATCCAGATGACGCTTTTTAGTGTCACAAAGCTGTCACGAATCCTTCACAAATTAGCATTCTCCTTAAATGAAGCATCATGTTTAGTGTAACACAACATTGATATCGAACCAAGAAACACTTGTTGCCCTTCCCTTGATGTCGTTTATGCATAAAAACATGCTTTCTATTTTGATTATAATTAGGGTTTGACAAACCCTGATGTTGCCGAATGTGACTAGTACCCAAAACAGAAAACTTGGACCTTATTTTCTTCATAAACTCGACATCAAACACAAACCTTGTTATCCTAGATATCGAGCCACGAGGCTCTGATACCAATTGTGGAGTCTGAATAACTCCTTAAATCGTTGTAAGCTCAGTTTGTTTAGAACATTTATCTAGGATAATAACAATGAACATAGAATATATGCATAGCAAAAATAGCATAATGAACAAAGTTATTCAACAAGGTTTTATTACCAAACGTTTCCACACCTAGCCCCGATATTATTTGATTAAGATAATACGGTTACCACCTCTAACAAGGATCAACGATCCTTGAGGCTACACTATCTATTAACTAATAAACTAACTATTTAACTATCTAACTACTATAAGTCTACACACATTTTTCTGTGTCTAGACTCTCATTGGAAGCACACTATGATACGCACACGTTTTTTAATACTAAAACTATGTGTCTATAATCTCTTTATATAGAGAGATCATGACTTACAAAGGAAGCTAACTAAAATAGATAAGGAAACTAAATCATTTAAATCTTGATCAATATCTTCTATAATCTTTATGTTCTCCACCAGCTTGTAGAATTCCATTGTAAATGAATTAGTCCCTTGTTGTTTCATTCGTCTTCATTTAAGCACATGTAGTTTTGTAATCATCAAATCAATAAACCCAACAACATATTTTAGCAGTTTGAAGATCATTTTATGAATGATTTACTCCCCCTCGGTTCATGATACATGTTAGCATTTAAAGAACCACTTTTTGTGAAAATAATATCTTGAAACTGATAAAAACGGTAAAGATATGTGATTGTATCATTTAAATTATATTTTTGTGTTTTTGTATTTTTCGAATTTTTATTTGTTTTTTATGTTTTGAAAAAGAATAACAGTATATTTGTTGTTTTTGAGTTTTTGAATTTTTGAATTTTGTATTTTGTTTTTGATATATATTTACAAAAGTTTTTGATGTATGATCTTTCATTCAAGAAGATAACTTTGCTAGACGTTCCAACTTAGTTGGAGTCATACATCTCAAACCAATCCTGTGAACTAAATACTCAAACCTTTCCCTTGGAAGGGCTTTAGTAAATAGATCAGCAAGTTGGTATTCCATCCCGACAAAGGAAAGTTCAATGGTACCTCTTTCAACATGCTCCTTGATAAAATGATAACGGATGTTAATGTGTTTTGTACGTGAATGTTATACCGGATTGCATGATATGGCAATTGCACTTTTTGAGTCACAGTACATTGGAATCTTATTGTAACGATATCCATAATCAAGCAGTTGTGTCCTCATCCAAATGACTTATGCACAACATGCTGAGAAAGATACGTACTCAACTTCCGCAGTTGGCATTGCTGTACAATCTTGCTTTTTGACGACCAGCTGACTAGCTTATCTCCAAGACATTGAAGTCCTCCAGATGTGCTTTTATAATCATCAAGGCACCCTGCTAAATCTGCATTTGAAAAAGCAATTAGCTCAAACCAGAATCCTTCAAGTACCACAATCCCTTATTAATGGATTGTTGGAGGTACCGAAAGATCCTTTTGACCTCTTTGAGGTGTTTCTCAGTTGGGCATGCCTGATAACGTACACATATAAATGTTGCAAATGCAATGTCTAGTCGACTTGCAGTGAGATACATAAGTCCCCCAATCATACTACGGTATTTAGTTTGATCAGTTAGAGTACCATGTAAATCTGCATCAATTTTGACAGTAGCCATTGGTGTCTTAACAGTATCACATTTTTCCATTCTGTGTTTCCTAAGAAGCTCCATAGTGTATTGTGATTGATTTATGAAGATTCCACGGGGGGATTGATGAATCAGAAGTCCGAGAAAGAACTTTATCTCACCCATCATTGACATTTCAAAATTATCCTTCATTAGTTTTGTGAATCGTTTTGAGAAAACTGGATTTGTGGAACCAAAAATAATGTCATTGACATATATTTGAACTAATAAAATGTCATCCTCGTGTCTTCATGTGAGTAGTGTTGGGTCAACAATACCTTCTGTGAAATGGTGTTCAATCAAGAAGGAAGAAAGCTTGTCGTACCATGCTCAAGGAGCTTGTTTTAGACCATACAAAGCTTTCTTAAGACAATAAACGTGATTAGGAAAGTCTAGATCTACAAATCCGTTGAGCTGACTTACAAAAACTTCTTTCAATGGACCGTTCAAGAAGGTAGTCTTCACATCCATCTAGTATATTGTAAAGTTCTTATGAGACGCGTAAGCCACAAACATGCGAACAACTTCTAGTCATGCTACTAGAGAAAACGACTCCTCAAAATCTATTCCTTCTTGTTGACTATAACCCTTTGCAACGAGACAAGATTTGTTCTGAATGATCGTATTTTCAGTATCCGTCTTGTTTTTTCAGAGCTATTTTACCTTGATTGCATGTCTGCCTTAGGTAAAGGAACAAGTTCCCACACATCTAATCATTTGAACTGATTAAGTTCATCTTGCATGGATTCAATCCAACTATGATCAAGCATAGCCCCCTTGATGTTTTTAGGTTCAGTAATACTCACTGTGAGTGTGTACATACACATCTCTGCATCAGTTCAGAGTCGATTTCTTGTTTGAACTGGCTTGGAAGGGTCACCAATCACTTGTTTAATTGGATGATTCTTAGTCCATTTATCAGTGTAGCGATGTTGTTGATGGAACTCGTGCATGTTTGACAGGTCTTAATAGTTTGAAGATGATTCAGTTACTCCGAACTCAGGAATTTCAAAAGAATTCATGATCGTATTCCCATTAAGTTCTGCAATGTCTTCTTGAATTTGTTCAACAAATTAAGTTTCCAGGACTGGAATTGATGATTCTTGTGTGATTGATTCTTCTAAAGAAGTTACTATTTGTAGAGCATCACTATCTTCAACAATTATTGAAGACGGTGATAGAGTATCTTCAACATCAAGAGTAATTACAGTGGAATTATCTAACACTTCAGAAGTATTCGGCACATAATATTCTTCATACAGAGGACCAAACAAGTTATCCAAGTCTTGTTGTGACGATATTTCATTCATGTCGTCTGATGAATCTTGAAAATTCGAGCAGTTTAGACCGGATCCTGAATTGTTGCATTCAGAAGCCATAGTTGTTAGCTCATCAAATTTAACATGTATCGTTTCCATAATCTTTTTAGTTTGGCAGATATAGATACGAAAACCTCTAGATGACTTAGAATAGCCAATAAATATACCAATGTCAGCCTTCGGTTTCATTTTCCCAAGATCATCATGATCATTTATTGGATAACATAAAGATCCAAACACATAAAAGTATTGGACATTGGGTTTTCTTTCGTGAATCAGCTCATAAGGAGTCTTGTTGTACTGAGTGTGTACAATATAGCGATTCTGAGTAAGCAAGCAGTAGCAATAGCTTCAGCCCAAAGAAATTCTAGAGATTTTGAAAAAATAAGCATTGTGCGTGCAGCCTCGACAAGTGTACGATTTCTACCTTCAACAACATCATTTTGTTGAGGCGTTCACACTATTGAAGTATGATGAACAATGCCTAGCTATGCATAAGACGACCGCAATTTCTCATTCTTGAACTCTGTTTCATTGTCAGTTTAGATCTTCATAATTTGAGCCTTTAGAGTTTGTTGAAATTGATTAATGAAATTGATAATCATATCTGGAGCCTCATCTTTTGGTACAAAGAAAATATACCCACGTGTATCTAGAATAATCATCGACAATCACTAGAATATAGTTCTTGCCATTGATACTTTCTACCCTCATTGGCCCACACAAATCCATATGAAGTCATTCGAGTTTGGATTTTGTGCTTGGAACCAATTTTGGTAGGAAGGAAGCTTTCTTGCTTTTTCCTTGCTCACATGCTAAACATAAGTGATCTTTATCATACTTAAATTTCAGAAGCCCATCAACTAGATCTTTTGACGTGAGTTGATTAATGGTACCAAAATTCAAATGAGAAAGCGTTCGGTACCATAACCATGATTTTGTTGATGTTGCTTTAGACATTAAGCATATTGGAGAAGAAGCCACCAACTTAGAAATGGAAATGGTATAGAGATTAGATTCACGAGAACCAGTAAGCAAATCATCACCCTCTAAATTCTAAACATAACAAGTGTTTGAACGAAAGGCTACTTCTAAATCTCTATCACAATATTGTCCAACCGAAAACAAGTTGTGTCCTAGGCCTTCAACATATTATATGTGACATATCGTGAGATTGCTTTGAACATAATCTCTATATCTAGTGATTGCCGTGAAGTGATCATTCCCAAAGTGCACTATTCCCATGAATTTCTCAACAAAATTTCTTAGCAGTGACAGATTTCCAGTCATATGCTTTGAGCACCCGCTATCAATAATCTAAAGGATGAGCTAGATCACCTGCAATACATAAGACAAATGCAGGTGGAAGAGTGGATAGTTTGGCAACCCATTTCTGAGTGGTTATCGGTGTTTTGAATTTTGTTCGAACACTAGTACTACTCTTTGATACACTAGGTGTTGATTGTGCAGTTTTGCTTTTGGGTGTCCAATTAAAACATGGTTGATATTCAAACCATTTCTGCCACTTTTGGCTTGTTGTAATTTTGTTTTTCATGTAATTACTAAGTGTCCTACCTTGACTAGAATCAGGAGATAGTGATAACGTACTAGAAACATTATTTGTTGCTGTTGGGGTTTTAGCAACACTTAATCTAGATTTTAAAACTACAGAAGTAGCTCCCAAATTCTTATATTTTGCTGCTACAAGGATAGTAAATAAGGCTCTTTTTAACCTAGAATCTCTAGCAAAGCATAAAGAGCAAGACATTTTTCATGAGAAAGCATAAACACATCTTTACCATAAGAAACACAAACAATATTTGAACCGTCATTAACATCAATTAAAGTCTTGGTCTTTAATACACTTGTGTTTGATTGACATACAGTCGAATTCATTGTTTCATGCTTATTAGAATCTATGCTAACACTACTTGACACCTTCCAAACATGTATAGATGAGCTCTTATTATTAGTGTTCTTCAAGGCTCTATTCTTCGATTTATTGTCCTTAGACTTTGCTCTTCTAACACTATTAGAACTTTCTACACCTGTGGAATTAGAAACATGTGTGTTAGCTTTAGAAACCGGCATGTGTGTCTTTGTTTTTGTGATTCTATACATTCCTTTTGTGATTACATTCGCATTTTGTTTTTGACTTTGCTCGTTTTTTGGTATAGAATGTGAAGTGACTGGTTTTGACCTATCTGTGTTGACCTTAGTGATTGACACTTTCTTAGCCTTAACTGCTATGCTTTTAGGAAATGGTGTTACACAGAGAAGTGTTCCTGAAGTCTCGGATTTGTCAAACTTAGTGTTCACATTCTTCCCCTTTTCAATGGTATTAATCTTAATCTTGAGTTCAGATATTGTCATTAAAAGATCTTAATTTTGAGACCGCACATCAGCATAAGCATATGTCTTTTGATTGACATGTTCAATTAACTCATTAAGCTCTTTTTGATGTTGAGCCTGTGTTGCTTTTATTGAATTAAAAAGTTTTTGATATTCAGGTTTGATATTTTCTCTTTCTTTAACAATAGAATCAACTTGAGTTTTTAGCAACACGTTCTCATCATTCAACGTTGACAATCTTGACTTCCAAGAGACGTCACGAGCCATTTTCTCTTTTTGATGTTGTAGTTTGAGTTCAAAGATAATGCTTTGAGCTTGTGATCACTTAAAATCAATTTCAAGAATTTTAATTTTTTTGAGTAAATTGGCTTGGATATCTTTGGAGTCCCTTGAACTTTTCTCCAGTTCAGTCTGTAAAAACTTATTTTTTTGTTCTTCAACAGAAATTAACACACAATATCGAATTTCTCGAGTCAATGATACTTCCAAAACTAGACCGATTTCGTTTTGAAAAATATTTTCATTTGGAGATTTTTCTGCAACTTTCTGTTCCATTGATTCAAAAATATTTAACATTTTATGCACTTCTTCAATGAGTTCTTGTTGAAGTTCTTTCAAAGTCTTTGACAAAGATTCTGACATCGGAACTACATCCGTTTTAAAAAACTCTCTTAAAGAATTTTGACTATCAGACGTCCATCTCCTTTGCGTGTCTTCTAAAAGAGTGTCATCAATTCGATTATTTAGGTCGCCAATTGCTAAACCCATTTTTTCACACATTTTTAACAATTTGCTCTCTTTAGGTATTTTTGGAATTTGTAAGTCCGACATTACTTCATTTGACTTAGAACATTCATTAGAAGTAGTAGGAAATAAAAAATATGTCTGTTCAACAGAAGGTTCTTTTTTAGGAACAAATATTTTATAAAGAGCATTTAATTTTTCATAATTTAGTTGAACCATTTTCTTCCTCATTTTCAATCGACTCTCTTCTGCATCCTCTAAAGTTTCCTCAAAATCAGGTGAATCAATTTTTAATTTAGTGATGTAAAGCATTTCACCATGATACATTTTTTGTTGTGCTGCAATGGCTTTTTTGAGACGTTCGGAATTTTGATAACCCAACCCAGCTTTGAGAAAAGGATCATAAACTTTATTTGGTGTTTTTCCAAGCATGTGAATATTTTGAATTGATATACCTATTTTATAAACAATTTGATCATGAGAACTCAGTTTCTCTTCGAGATCAACAATATCATCAAGATATCGATTTTCTTGTTCTTTAAAAGCCTTTTTAGCTAATTGAGTTTCATGTTGAATTATTATCTTTTCATTTTCAATTTTGAAAAAATCACTTTCAATTTTATCTTTTTCTTTTAAAATTCTCTTAGTGGTGTAATTATCAGCACGTATCTCACGTTCCAACTCTTCACATGTTTCTTTATATTTTGAACATTGAACCATTTTTGACTCAAATGTTTTGACACGTTCCTTACATGTCTCAAGCTCCTGTTGTAGCACCTCTTTTTGCTTTCTAAGCTCATTGTTTAATCGTTTTTGATTTTCAGCGGCTCTTTGAACATTGTAAGCCAGAATTTGAATATTATGATATTCATCATGATCAGTTAAATCATGTTCAGATGTGCCATCATTATTTTCCACATAAGGATCATTAAATATGATATTAGAATCAATTTGATCATCATCGGATGTGTGAATAATAGTTTTACGTTTCACATGATTCACTTGTTCATGAGCCTTGTATGAAGCATTTACCTTACTAATAGCCTTTGCATCATAGGTTGGCTCAGTCATATCATTGCCATCAGCTGGTTAAATTCGAGCCATCATGATTACTACAGCTGTAAGCTCTTCTTGTTGGAGATATCATTTCATCACCTTGAACACAAAAATAAAAAAAGATTTTAGAGAGATAAAGAACTAGAGAGAGACAAAGAGAGAAAAATGAGATGGTTACTTGCACTAGAAAAGAAAAATGAGAAGCAGCACCCTCTCCACACTTGGAGAGGGCTTTAAATAGTACATAGAGTGGACAAGCCTTGTAGGCTTTTCTTTGGGCCGAACCTATTACATGTGGGCTTTAAGCCCGACACTAAGGCCCAATTAGCTTAGAGTAATTCCCGTAAAACTATGTTTTCCTATACAAGGTTCAGAAATAATAATGACCATCACTTTTACTAAAAACATGGCTAACAATCTCCCCCTAAGGGGTGGTCATTCAATTATGGATCCTTCTTGTGACGTCTTGAGACTTGGAGCCTTGTATTCTTGGGAATTCTTTTGAAGTTCCATTTGCATGCTTGTGATCTTGGATATTGATCTTTAACTTGATATTCTTTGACAAAATACTAATACCGTGGTCTTTGGCCTTGATTTGTCTTGACTACTGAGATCTTTGAATCTTTATCCTTAAATCTTTATCCCGCCTTGCGATCTTGTATCTCCACCCTCATGATCAAAGTCTTGAAAGCTTGCTAACAATCTCCTTCAACATTTCTTTAACTTGATTACTTGTACCACATCATGGTAGGAGTAGTACTTGATCCACTTGTAAGATGTATCTTTGTTATTATCTGGCAATCTTATCAAAAATGTTCTTTTGAGGAAGTGCTTGTTCATTAGAGATTACGGAAGACTTTGATAGTTTGAGCTTTCATCATGTATTAATCTTTGTTGATTGAGCATGAGGTCTTGAATCTTGACTCGTCATGAACTAGAAGCTGCTACCGTCAGGAAAACCTAAAGTATAGGTTAAAGAAAAACATATATGGACGAAAGTGTCTTTGTCACTTCATCGAATACGGTTGCAATAACCACGGTTACCCGTTAATCAGTATAAATATTGTCTGTGATCAGGTAGAATTCAAAAGAATCTCCTTGACAGGGTTTCGCAGCTGCGCTAGCCGTTCTTGTTACTGGAGCGTCTCAAAGCAGACAACATGGTAAGAGCGAATCAGATAGTCACTATCTTTCTGATTAAGTTTTCAATTCATATACTTGACCAAAATCGATATCCAGTTGACACAAGCTTGATTCATTTAGAATCTCGCAAGTCACCTACCAAGAGCTTGTTTGATGTTGGCTCAAGAAGGATTTCCATCGTTACTGTGAATACTAAAGAGTATCACTCTGATGTTCTGGCAATTATCACAAGGATAATGCGTAGGACTTTTTGATACCAAATGTTGTATAATGATGTACGACATTTTGTATATTGGAATTTGTGTCCTAGTGAGATTTTTTTTGATGGATCTCGTTAGCTCTAGACTCTATAAGTGCACATTTGTTATTTGGTAATTAGAGGCTGGAGTGGACTGCCACCTTTTCAATATCAACGATCTCGGAATTAGAAAGCCGATAGAAACGTGTTGATCTCCGTGAGAAATGAAATGGAAATCTTTTGAGAGATTCTTAGTGGCTAGGGAGGGTTGTGCATTGCATCACTAGGTCCATGATGTCATTCTTCAATATCAGAATCATCTTTGTGATTATTGATAGATTATGTATTGACCCGGTTTCTGCCTATGGTTGTATGGAGGGCTTCTTTCTTTTAACCCTTTATCCTTACAATTCTTTTTCATTCTTCAACCCCTTCGGTACTTACCGAGACTTCATGACTAGTACCTTATTGGGTTTGTTCCAGTACTAGCTCCATCTCAGTCGGCACTATTCCCTTATTCTCACTTTGCTCCTTTTTTCAATCATACCTAGGACTTCTACTCTAACTAATGGAGTGTTCTTGGGTAGATCCCTTTGGATCTGGCTGGATTATGGAACGAATATACCTAACCTTAACTGCCTTATAACTCCTTTAGAACCAACAGTTGGTCGGTCTTTGGGGTATTGCCATGAAGATCCATAAAACCATTGAAAAAATCATTCAATGTGTTCGAGAAATCATTTATAACACATTGAGATTTTTCTTAGAGTTACCAAAAAAGCTCCCCCTACACATATGCACTATATTATGAGAGAGTTTTGCACATGCGAGGTTTGGGAACGCACTTATAGATTAAAGATCGTATCCTTTATTAAGCCGTATTGATCGTATTTTAATTACTATTCTCCCCCTTAAAAATTGCATATGTGTTTACAATTTTTGACAATTAGTGAATTAAAAACAAGTTAATGTCCGGAATTCACATGAGCCTAACTAAGTCTTGGGAGAACAGGAGTGCATGTAGAATGAATCATATTATTATACTCCCCCTTAATTATAGAATAGATTGAAAACTTAGAGTGGGAGTTTGTTGAGCATACAATTTTGAAAGAATTTGAAATTTTCTTTTTGAAAATATCTTGGAAAATTGTGCTCAACAAGAAAATATATGAGATATATCTTATTTACCATCATTTTCCTTAATACTTCTCTTGAGCATTCAAAACTTTGAATGTTTATATGACTTTGCTAGAGACCGAGAAGATGTGATCTTCCCGTTTTTTTGGATAAATGTACATAAATAAACATTTTCCTTTCTTTAGAGTCTGAGTCCTAGGCTGACATTTACTTAGAAGTCGTAAAGAAAAAAGTTTGAAAGGACATGTTTTAAAAGCATTTGAAACTCTCGCTTGAACTTTATTTATTCACCCATGTTAATATTAATCAACATTTCTAGGTGCGCAAATGTTATCGATTGTTGAGAGACATGTCGGAGAAGATTATTTTTGTATTTTTTAAATTTTCTGATTTTGTATTTTGCTTTTATAGGTTTTATATTTTTATATTTTATTTTTCTGATAAAATATATATAAAGAATTACTGTAATTTTGCAAGACGATCAAGTTCCTGAGGAGATAAACTACGCATACCAAGGTGATAAACCAAATAGGTGAATCGACCTACTAGAAGAGCTTTGGTGAAGAGGTCGGCCAGTTGGTAATCCGTCTTGACAAAATACAGTTCAATCGTACCCTTTTCAACGTGTTCCTTTATGAAATGGTAGCGAACAGCGATGTGTTTTGTTCTCGAGTGTTGGACCGGGTTGCAGGATATGGCTATGGCTGATTTTGAATCACAATAGATTGGAATCTTGTTGAAGTGAAAGCCATAATCCGTTAACTGTGTCCGCATCCAAATGACTTGGGCACAACAAACAGATAGAGACACATATTCTGCTTATGTGGTTGACAGCGCCGTACAGTCTTGTTTCTTTGAGGACTAGCTAACCAGCTTTTCACCTAAGAATTGAGCTCCACCGGAAGTACTCTTGAAGGTGTCTTTACATCCCGCATAATCAGCATCTGAAAATCCCGTTAGTTCAAAACCAGAATCCTTTGTATACTAGAGACCCATATTAACAGTTCCCCGAAGATAACGAAAGATCCTTTTAACCTCTTTGAGGTGCTTCTCGGTTGGCTTAGCCTGGTACCAATCACATAAACAAGTAGCGTGTACAATGTCCGGTCTACTAGACGTAAGATACATTAGGGCACTAATCATGCTATGATATTTTGTTGCATCGACTGGAGACCCATTTTGATTAAGGTCAAGCTTGTCTTTGATCTCCATTAGAGTACCAACGGGATCATAAGATTCTATTCCATATTTTTTAAGGATTTCTAACACGTAGTTGGACTGGTTTATAAAGATGCCACGGGGGATTGGTTAACTTGTAATCCAAGGAAAAACATCATTTCCCCCATCATCGACATTTCAAAGCGGCTTTTCATGAGGTCAGAAAATAGTTGGGTATACCTAGGGTGTGTAGAACCAAAGATAATATCATCAACATAGACCTGTACCACTAATATGTCGTCGTTGAAGCGCCTTATAAACAACGTTGGATCAATTGTGCCTTTAAAGAAGTGATTCTGTAGGAGAAACATTGACAATTCATTGTACCATGCTCTTGGTGCTTGCTTTAACCCATATAGTGCCTTATTTAACTTGTAGACATGGCGTGGATGATCAGCATCGACGAAACCTTCAGGATGACACACATACACGTCTTCTTTTAACGTACCATGCAAGAAATCACTTTTTACATCCATTTGAAACACAATGAATGATTTGTGTGCAGCATATGCCAAAAATATCCTGATAGCTTCCATTTTAGCAACTGGAGCAAAGGATTCTTCGAAATCTATTCCTTCCTCTTGGCGGTACTCTCTCACAACCAGACAAGTCTTGTTTCGGATGACTATGTTCTCTTCATCGTGCTTGTTTTTGAATAACCATTTCAAAGTGAGAGGTTTTATGTTATCAGGAGGAGGAACTAACACTCATACATCGAGCCTTTTGAAATGAAGAAGCTCTTCTTGCATTGATTCAATCCATGCAGGGTCGGTCATAGCCTCTTTGACATTCTTTGGTTCTATAGTGCTTACCGTTAATGCATACATGCACATGTCACCATCAGATCAGAGTTGATTCCTTGTCAAAACTGGTTGTGAGGGTTCTCCTATTACTTATTCCAGAGGGTGATCCTTAGTCCATTGATATTTATGAGGGTATGGTTGGTAAAACGTATGCATGTTCGATGGATCCACATATTGTGAAGATGATGATTCAGCAGCACTTGTAGATGGAGTAGCAAAAGGATTTACAAACGTATTTTCATCGAACATAGCATTTGGAACATTTTCAGCAATTGTTGTGGGTTGATGCTGAACATGTTGTTGTGTTTTGAGCTCGTCAACATCTTGTGAAGTGTGTGGAAAATTTGTAGCTTGAGAGGATGAATTTGTTGGTGTCGGTGTGGTGTCTGTTGTTGTTATAGTTGCCGTTGGAGTATAAAGAACTTGAGGTGCTTGAGCAGCCAGAACAGTTCTTGGAGAAGCTGACGGTTGACCACCAATATGATCATCATACATAGCTTCAAACAATAAATCCAAGTCACCTTCAAGTAGAAATGAGATATCCGGTTTTTTGCCGTTAATGAGCTCGTATGGTGTTTTGTTAAATCGACGGTAAATGATGGAGTAGTTTTGAGTGTAGCACGCAGTAGCAATCGCTTCAGCCCATAAGAATAACGGTGCACGAGAGAAAATCAACATTGTTCTAGCAGCCTCTACTAACGTCTAATTTCTTAATTCCACTACTCTATTTTGTTGAGGTGTTCTGACAGAAGACGCTTGGTGAGAGATGCCAACACTATCAAAGTATTCTTTAAGGATTTGATTTTTGAATTCTGTGCCGTTGTCGGTTCTTATGATGATGACAGGTGACTGAAGAAGGACAGTAATTCGCTTCAGGAAGGTTTTAATCACTTCTGGTGCTTCATCTTTTGATCTGAGAAAATGTACCCAAGTGTAACGAGAGTAATCGTCCACAATCACCAAAACATACCGCTTTCCATTTATGCTAGCAATTCTCATTGGACCACACAAATCCATATGAAGAAGGTGTAACCTCTGCTTAGAATTTGGAACTGGTTTGGGTGGGTGTGATGCCCTTTTGCTTTTTCCTTGCTCACATGAGGGACAAAGGTGTTCTTTGTGATATTTGAATTTTGGAAGACCGGTGACAAGATCGTTTTTGGCAAGGTCATTGATGGTGTCAAAATTGAGGTGGGATAAACGTTGATGCCATAACCATGACTTGGTAGAAGTTGCTCGAGCCATGAGGCAAATTGGGGATGCAGAGGCCATTTCATGGAGATTGATGGTGTAAAGGTTTGTTGAACGGTTTCCTTTTAACAAATCAACTCCTTCTAGAGATCTGACAAAACAAGAATTCCTTCTGAAAGCAACCTCTAAATCTGAATCACAAAACTGCCCAACTGAGAACAGATTGTGCCCCAAGCCCTCAACGAAATAAACCCTGGTGATCAAAATATTTCCCCATTGAAGATCACCGAAACCCAAAATTGCAGCAACATGATCATTTCCAAAGCGAACAGTTCCCAAAAACTTCCAGACGAAATTGATGAGAAGCTTTAGATTAAATGATGGTATGCAGTTACGACGACGCTTCATTTTCTACTTGCAATGATGACATCTCAGCTTTTATGCACGAAAATCGATATGTTGATTTATTTATTTATAGGGTAATTAATCCCACTCATTTCATCTCACATATACATCTAAACTGTTTACCTAAAATTTTAATCAATGGCCACTTTTGAGGTTTTGGATGAAGTTATAGAGATTACCGGTTCGACCGATTTACATATGCGTATGCGGTTTTGGTTTGTGCAAGAGAATGTCGAAGAGTAAGGCATGCTAAAATTTCTTCGTGATCGCTGTGATGACTTGAGGAGGAAAAGCGCCAGGCGCCGTGTGTTGATTCGTGAGATGGAGGCTTTAGGAGAACGTGGGGTGGGTGTTGATTCTTTGAAGTGTTTGAAACAAACTCACGTTAAAGAAACCGCTAAGCTTGTCGCTTTAACAGATGTGATGGCTGAAACTCTGGCTGGTATCTATGAGAAGGAAGGTCATGTGGCTAGAATGGATTTAAATGATTAGGTTTTTATAGGTAACGGGTAGTTAGTCACTTTTTGTTTTGTTAATGGTTGAATGTAATGACTTTTATATCTTATGGTTGTATATCTTATCTTTTGAAGATGTTACTTGTAAATATAACTGTCTAAAAATTAACTTCAATCAACTCTATTGATTTATGCATGGTGTTGTTGTTTATGTGATTCTCGAGTTAAGGATGTAGATGATATAGATTTTAGGTATGTTTGGTTCTTGGGAAAAAAATGCCGGTTAGAAATGAGATGGGCGGGAAGGGAGAAAAGACACCTCACATGGACCAACCGTGCAATCCGAAAAAGACAAAATAATAAACAGTAACAAGCACCGTATTAACAAAATTGTCAGGGACCAACGACGTAATCAAAAAATAAAGTGAAAATGCGATTCTATCCTTCGCTGAAAAGGCGATGTGGCCAGGCTAACGATGGAGATAACCTTATCGTTAGGTCATACATGAGGCCTTCTAGGACCCAAAGGTAAGAAAGTGTCCAAAAAGGGACCCCGTATTTATGAGAGACCCGTTTTCTGAGGACCAACAACACGGGAAAACTATGAAGGGAGTAGAGGGGACCTACTGGTTGTAATTATTTTTCTAGAAAATAGAATATATTGTAAGGAGGGAGGTTGATATTAAATGAGGTACCATTATTTAAGATAAAGACAAGACATTGTGAAGTACGAAATTCAAAAGTAGGCAAATGAGCCTGGAATTCAATATGCGGATAATTTAGACTCGACCCTAATGATTTCCTTGCTTATTATTCCAAAATCAATCCTAATATACACTCATACAAAGATTATTCTAGAAATCCATATGGGCTAGGCCTCTTATGCATAACTAGGCCTAATACAATAAATAGCAATTAACATAAAATGATATCGACTAATAAGCCCCCATAGTTTGAGCGGGAGGATGACGGACGTTTAACTAGAGCGAAAGTCTTCAAACAAAGCTGATGGAAGTCTCTTGGTGAAGATATCGATAAACTGAAAATGAGATAGAACGTGAAGAACTCGAACATGACCAGCGGTAATGATGCGGTCGTCGTAAGGACTTCTACACGACGTTTTACAACTCCCTAGGCAGAGTACTTAACCATTGTAGTAGTAGTATAGGCAAGACTCGGGGGTTGTTATCGTTCTCTAAGGGAATAGATTGGGAAGGCTTGATCACTGTCTAACAGAATTCTAAGGGTTGAGAGAAGATTATTTTTGTGTTTTTATATTTATAAGAAAGCATGTAAATCAATGGTTTGAGAGGTTGGTTTGTTTAACTAATTACTAAACTAATTAATATCTAATCTACTGGTGATAACTTTATGATAATTGAAACTTTATGATAAAATGGATGTATGTACTTAATCTTACATTAAATAATCAGAGTTTGCTTCACCTAATCCTGTTTGACGTTGTGTTAGGTTCAAATTTAATTGTGACCCAAAACAAAGAAGCTTCGGCTCACTCGAAGTGGGTCAAGACATAAGGTAGCTCGAAAAGACAATGTTAATTTAATGTTTTTTATGTATACGGGCCCAAGATGTAAAAAGCCCAAAAAGAAAGCCTCAATGGGCAGATCCTAGTTAGGAATAAAAATCACCTAGTTTAGATCAGTAATTAGAGTTATGCTTCTCCATTACTTTTATTTTTATCTTAAGGGTTTGTTGCAACTCTTTGGTTTTTTCCTTCATCAAAAAGTTCTTTTATTTTGTTTAATCTTTTATTGTCATTGATCTCGCGCGCTGCATTTCAATCCCTCGCGCAAGATCTAGGGATCCGCACAAATTGGTTATCAAGAGCCTCACAACGCCTCTTGATCGTCTCCCGCTCGTCGGCTCGCGCCCGCGTTTGTTATTTTTTTGTTTCTTTAAATCAAAAGTTCTTTAATGTTTAATCTTTTGTGCTATTGATCTTGTGATTAATCTTTGGAATGATCAAGGAATCCTACAATTGGTATCAAGAGCCTACAAGATTGATGTATTGATTTGGTTTGTTTTTTTTTCTATTGATTTCGAAAAAAAAAGAGGTTTTTTGTTTTTGATTATTTGTTTGTTTTTTATTCTTGATTCAAAGATGGTTTATGTTTAATCTAATATCATTCAAACCATCTTGTTAGCAATCAACGATCTCGTGATTTTCTTTTGGCTTCAACAAGATACGATCGAACGAGTTCAAGTATTCTAGCATCGAACGAGTCTAAGTCGTCTAGCACCGAACGAGTGTATTCTTAGAACGATCGAACGAGTGGGATTCAAGGTTGGACCGAACGAGTGGATCGAACTAAGGAGTGAACAAGTCAATCGAACGAGTTCAGTCTTAGAGGATCGAACGAGCAGATCGATCAAGAGGATCGAACGAGAAGATCGATCAAGACAATCGAACGAGTGGAAATCTAGTGGGGATCGAACTAGGAGGATCGAACAAGCTTCCAAGAGACACGATCGAACGAGTAGATCGAACGAGTGGATCGAACAAAGCGATCGAACAAGACGACCGAACTAGCAAAGTACTTTGGATCGAACTAGCAAAACTCTTTGGACCGAACGAGTGACCTCCTACATCAACCGAACTAAAGGATCTAACCAATCGAACTAGAGGTTCGAACTAGATTTTTTTTGGGTAGCAAAGTACTTTGGATCGAACTAGCAAAACTCTTTGGACCGAACGAGTGACCTCCTACATCAACCGAACAAAGGGATCGAACAAGCTTTGGCGATCGAACAAGAGGATCGAATAAGACGATCGAACTAGCAAAACCTTCAAGGACCGAACTAGTGCAATCTCTTGTGGACCGAACTAGGGAAAACTCCAAGGACCGAACTAGTTATTCCTTGAGAAAACCAAACCAAATAATCAAACAACAACAAAAACATAAACACAAATCAAACAAATCATCAATCACTTACGATCAGATCATTACTAACCAAACTTATTCAATGGCAACAAATGAAGAAACAAATGCTGCAGGTACCGATACTCGTCCACCAATGTTGGTTGAAAATGATTACGAATCATGGAAGATTCGTATACACAGGTACATTCGAGGCAAACCCAATGGCAAGCTGATATGGAAATCCATCCAGAATGGACCTACACCTCACCCGATGGTCACTGATCCTCCACCTACTGATTCTACTATTATGCCCGCACCTAGGAAGAAACTTGATTCTGAATTCAATGAGGAGGAAAACAAACTTGAGATGGCTGATACTCAAGCTGAAATCATTCTTAGTCAAGGTCTTCCCAGACACATCTTCAACATCCTAAATCAAACAAGCACTGCAAAGGAGATTTGGGATAATGTGGAGTTGCTTATGCAAGGATCAGGTAGGACTCTTCAACAAAGGAAGGAAGATCTGTTTGATGAGTACGAACGCTTTCGTGCCATTGGAAACGAGTCCATTCATGACTACTTTGTGCGTTTCCACAAGCTTGTGAATGACATGAAGATTACTCAGCTCGAAATCCCTACTCATCAGATGAACACTAAATTTGTCAACAATCTTCCAGCCTATTGGGGTAAGTATGTGACTAATGTCAAACAGAACATGGATATCTCAACCACACCTTATGTTCAGATCTATACTCATCTCAAAGCCTACGAGCCTCATGCCAAAAAGACTCTCAAGAAACAGGAGCAGTCTACAAGTATTGTTGATCCACTGGCCTATGTTGCTCACACCACATCTGCACCTGCTCTTTCATCACCCTCAACTCCTAGTCCTCAACCTACTGCTCAGTCTCCGAATGACGCTTTGATGGCCACTATGACTCAGATTGCTAATCTCTTAAGTGGTTTCCAAAAGCAGTTTCCACCCACCAACAACCAGCTCCGGACTTCTTCCAACTCCAAAACTCATGCTACGGTGCATGATGGTCAGATTGTTACTGAACCGATTCAGAGGAAGGCTCCAGGTAATGTTGGTAATACAGGTGCTCGAGGCAAGAAGGTGATATGTTACAACTGCAGAGGAGAAGGACATGTTGCTAGGCAGTGTAAAGAACCCAAGAGAAAGATGGACTCTCAGTACTTCAAAGATAAAGCTTTACTGATGGAAGCTAAAGAGAAAGGAGATGTGTTAGATGCTGAAGCTGAAGCATTCCTCGCTGATGTGGAATGCACCGCACCTTATGATCAACCTCAGGCACTGACTACAACAAACATGTTTCAAGCCAATCATGAGGATGCATATGACTCAGACGTGGATGAAGGCCCCAATGCTGCTGTCGCTTTCATGGCCAACTTGTCATCCACTAGTGCAACCAACAATCCAGTCAATGAGGTACACTCCAATGACAATCAAATCTTTGATAATGTGGATTATCAGTTGAGTCAGGAGATGCACCAGGAAGAACATTTAGACTCCGATGCTGAGACTGAGATTGATGACAATACGATCCCGTATCATCAGTATCTTCTTGACACCGAAGCCCAAAATGTTCCAACTGAGGTATCTGCTGACACATCTGATAAAGTTTCTATGATTGCCATCTTAACTGACTTGCAAACCCAACTAGACGGACATGCTAAGGTTAACCAAGAAAAATGTTTGGAAATCGAGACCTTAAAAAATGAGCTTCTTCAATGCAAGCAAGAAATATGTCGTCTAGATACCCACAAGGTCAAACTTGATCTTGAAAACAAAGTTAGACAGGAACAAGTCCTAGTGATTCAGCGTAACAAGCGTAACGCTGAACTTGTGTAAAAAAACGATTTGCTTAAATCCACTCTTTCAGGAAAAGAAAAATCAATTGCATTTTTACAATCTGAAAAGGAAAAGATTTTATCTGAGAAAAAAGGATCTAGCAGATTAGTTTATCTAGATGAAAAAGTTTGTTAAAAGAATGCTAACAAAGTTGCACGAGATATGTTTGCAAAGATTTAACATGCCAACACAAACTATACAATGCTTTCTAAGAAACCTAAAGAGCCGCAACGCGCTGAACTGCACAAGGACATCCATGTACCCGTAACCCAGGTCTTGTTATATGCCAAGCGTGCTCAACCTGCTTTGTATATGCTGATACCCTTTTGCGTCCTAGCTCACCACCCGTTATATTGGGAATAGTAAGAGGTCTTTGTTCACCAAAGTTGTAGCATGAAAAAAGATGAACGAAAAACCAAGGGCATTGTTTCGACCCCGGCGAATGCTTCTAATGAGAAGCAAAATGGCTCTTATGTTTTGTTCCTCAACAGGAACTGTCCCAGAACAGGCCCGTATTGGCTTCTTGTCCAAATAGAACCGGCTAGTCAAACTGAACCCAAATAGACCAGTCACTACCTTTACTCATAAAAGTCGACCTCCAAGTCAAGTTCTAGCCAGTCTTTGAAACGTTAATGCTGTTTTTCCTCAATTTGAAGGTATCATAAAAGAAAGAACAACACAAAAACCAGACTATGTTTCTGAATGGTGTTTTGATTATGCAAAAGCATTTGTTGAACTACAACTGTTACCAATTTATGAACCATTTCAAAAAACCTATCCAAGCTGTTATTTTTACTAAAATGATACTTTTTTCAAAGAGAAAAAGATTTTGAACAGATTTTTTGATGACTTGGACACCGGATCTGAACAATGTGGTTCCTGATACAAGAACCTGACCATAAGAAGAAAAATCTTTTGATCAAAAATGACTTGCTTAATTTGCTGAGTGTTTAGAAAAAGATATCTGCTCTATTTGTGCTTACTTTCCGATATGTTGTGCCCCTCTATTTCG
Source organism: Tanacetum coccineum (assembly GCA_026074375.1). Lineage (NCBI taxonomy): Eukaryota > Viridiplantae > Streptophyta > Magnoliopsida > Asterales > Asteraceae > Tanacetum > Tanacetum coccineum. The sequence continues at coordinate 28,441 of BQNB010004586.1, read as the reverse complement.
AATGCCTTATGCTAAGATCTTAGATCAGCATGCGATAGGGAACACACTAAGTTTTATTGAACTTGAAGCTGAGATTTCAAAACAGAAACAGTATTTACAGAATCTGACAAAACGTTTGCCTTTCTCGAACCAGAATTATGTTAGTTTTACAACTTAAATTTTCAAAACTATAAACAGTACGCAATAGACACAATCCATGCCTCCATATGCAACATTTTTGAAATTAACAAGTTCAGAAAGCAGCTTCAAGGAAAGAGAAACTATCAGGAATTAGAAACTCAGCATCGAACCACACGGCCAATGAGTGTTTGAATGAGGTAGGTTCCACTAAAGGTTGTTGTACCAACTAGGCTTTCGAATTGACAGAATTTCAGTTGAAAGATACATACCCTCCCTCAGGATTCATCTAGGATGGCCTAAGGTAGCACACGTGAGATTGCAAGATGCGGTAGATAACTGTCCACAAAGAGAATACATCACTCACAGTATGCGGCGAACACTGAAAAGCTTAGTGCCTTAAACTACTAGAAAATACCAATCTGAAAAGCTCAATTGACTGTAATTACAAGTAGTGGAGCCGTCAACCTCTGAGACACCGAAAGTGCTGCTCTAGAATGTACAACATAGGTTTCAAAGATATTCACCACCCACAAACGTTTAACTGCGCCAAAAAACCCAAAAAAAAACCTGTACTAGAGAAGAAGCAAGTCACTTTTAGTGAAACCCCCCAAACCTTTACTCCAAACTACCTCAAAAACCAGTAGTGGCATCCTAATAAAGCAAACTAACGTGTGTGGCATATTCCAACATGAGAAAAAACCCACCTTTGGAGACTAGCAAAAACTGTGCCTAAGAGAGCCCCTCGGAATCATAGTTCTTTGCCGGCTAAGAGTGCTAAGAGTGCAAATGCGAGGAGTGTAGAAGCACATCCTAGGACTTTGAATAAAAAGAATCGTGTTGATTCTAATTTGCTTGTTAAACATTCTGTGTCTGTTTCAAAGTTGAACAACGTTTGTGCTGCATGTAACAAATCTTTGGTTTTTGCTAATCATACTGATTGTTGGTTATGTGAGAGGTTTGTTGAATGTTAAACCCCACCAGACAAAAGCATTACAAACGCCAACCCAATAACAATGGAAACCCAATAAGAGAGTTCTGACACCAATTAGCAAACCTGTTACTAAGAGCAAGCCTCAGTGGCAGCCCACTGGAAGGCATTTCTCATTATTTGAGAAGTATCCTTTCACTAGGATCATGGAACCTACTGATATTCCAATAGAACTTCCCCAGTGCTCGTTCTACGGCCCCCCCAATAACTATGGTCTCAAGGTTATACAGACATACTTAGTGATCGAAAGGCAGGTTTTTCCAAAGGATCTCTGGTAGTTCTTATGTTAACTAACCGAACCCTTCAGGCATCTATCACCAGTAAATGTTTGTGTTCTCAGCAGGTAGACAAAAAAAAAAAAAATTGTTCTATGGTATTTGGATCTGGATGCTCTAAATAAACCGTGATCGTGCGCGTCTTATCAACTTTGTGGAAAAAGAGTTCTCATTTGTACTGTAGCTTTTGCAACGATATGAATATGCAGCGATCATTGGCCTAGGTGATTATCCACATAAACTGGTGACACAAATCAATCACTCGAGTCAACCATGTTAAGACCTCAAGCACAACCTATCTCTCGTAGACGTTTTGTGAATGGAGGTTTAGAGAAGTGCTTTCCGACAGCATCGTGTCACATCCGCAACTACGATATGGTAAGACTCTACAGACTCACAGTTAATGGTCAATCCAACCAGTACTCTATCTCACTGAATGATATGATTCAGCTTCACCAGTTTAGCTTGCTTATAAGAAGAAGCCCTTCCACGAAGTCATGGTTATGTCTCGACGGTTGAATCATACTCGCAGTTCGGGCTTTTGAACAAATTGCGTGCACGGAATAAATCTAGTCAGATAGGTTTACCCAATAGCTGAATATATGACAAAGACCATTTTGTGTCCCTCTGTCAGCTAGTAATAGCAAGAAAGCAATCACATCCACAAAGACGGAAAAACACCATACTGATAGTTCTCCATATACTACAACATGGACTTCTGCGACCAATTGGAACTGGAAAAACTATCATTGGAAAAGAAGTATGTTTTTGGTGATAGGTGGATGATTACACCAGATTTGGATGGGTAAGATTCTTCGATCAAAGATTGAAACTCCTCGAAGTGATTAGAAGTTTATTGTGAAGACTCAACGAGCCCTTAATGCAAACTGTTCGCATTCTTCAGAAAACAGATAAAGGCACGAAGTTTGTGAATAAGACACTTGAAGGATGGTTTGAGAGTGTTGGTATTTCCTCATGAAACGAGCGTAACTCGTTCTCCACAACAGAACGGCAATTGTCGAAAACGGAACCCGAACTCTATGGAAGCTTCTCAACTAAGCTCATCTTTGACGAAAGCTCCACTGTTCCTATGGGCTGAAGCTGTAGCCACTGCGTGTTATACTCTTAATCGATCTCCCTTGTACACACGCTTCACGGAAAGACCATTATGAACTGCTGAAGGGAAAGCAACCTAATCTACAGGTACTCCGAGTGTTTGGATCTCTGAGCATCCTAACCAAGTGACTACGATGAATGCTGGTAAACTCAAGGCGAAAGCAGATAAGGTAGATTTGTGTGGCTATGCACCCCACCCAGAAGGCGTACGAATCTACAACAAAAGAACGCGCAAGATTCTGAAAACCGTTCATGTTGCCTTCGAATGAACTTACCGAAGGATTGACTGTCTGTTTCAAACCAGTTCAGCCTTGCACCTCAACAAATGACATTCTTGTACAAACAGTACAAACTCGAACTTACTGCTTACATCAGACGCAGACAAAATTCAGAGCCGTTTCAGCACTAGTAAAAGACCCAGAACCACCTAGTGTCCCTCCTACAAAGAAACAGGTAACGATTTGTTTCAAAGGTTTGAAAGATGATGAGGTTCCTTTTCCGATACCTGCCAGTTTGTTCCGATAACTCCCGGTTAATGTTCCTGCTGCCCTGGCACCCGAGAATGCCAATGGTTCACCTTCCCCACATTTAATCTCAGAAGCGCTCCTGCAGTTAGAATCCTCTTCCTCTAATCAAATACCTCCTACCCAAACACTAGTGATTCTAATGTGAAACACTGTTCGATCATGTTGACAGTAATGTGTTTGACACCTATAATGCTCCTGAAACTGGTTCAAAGGCATCTCATTCCAACTTTGTCAATATCGATGTTACTCCCAACAACCAATTACCTCACATGCAAAAGTGGACTCAAGCATATCCGCTTGCAAACATTATTGGGGATAAAGACCGACCCGTCACACCAGAACAAAGCTAGAAAACTGACGCCATGTGGTGGTTTCTCTTCAATGAATCTTAACGTCATGTCGAACCAAAGACCTTACAAGCAAGCTTAGAGAGCCACTCGTGCTGGATGAAGGCTATGCAGTAAGAAATTCATGAGTTTTGAACGTCTAGATGTTTTGGATACTTGTACCCCCTGGTCCAGATAATATTCTTATCATCCCGCTCAAATGGATTTTCAAAATAAGTTGGAAGAAATGGTGAGTCTTGAAGAACAAAGCTCGGTTAGTGGTGAAAGGATATAGTCAGGAAGCTGAGTATTTGACATTTGGAACATTGCTCCGTTCTAGAAACTAGAAGCGATCAGACTCTTTATTGTCTCACAGCAGACAATATGAACATGGTCCTTCCAGATGGACGTAAAAACCGCCTTCCTCAACGGCGAACTGAATGAAGTTGTCTATGTTAGTCAACCAGAAGGATTTGTAGATCCAGAGCATCCATCGCATGTGTACCGTCTCAAGAAAGCTCTCTATGGGCTTAAACAAGCTCCACGTGCGTGGTATGACAAGCTATCAGCGTTTCTAATCAAGTCAGGATTTACAAAAGGCGTGGTCGATCCTACACTCTTCACGAGAAAAGCAGGCAAACATCTTCTACTGTAGTATGAGGCAAATAAATGTAGATGAACTAATCTTGCCTCTACTAACCCCAAAGCCTGCAAATTATTTGAGCTTTTGAAATGAACTCCAACTTTCAAGAGTCGATGAAGGGAACCACATGACATTCTTTTAGTGATTCCAAGTTTCTCAACATTCCCAGAGGCATCTATTATCACCCAATCCAAATATGCTCAGGAAATCTTGAAAAAGTTTGGTTTTGACTCCTGCAAACCCATTGAAAAAACAAACTTTCAAAAGCCCAATTGACGGAGCTTCCCAAACCTGATGAATTAAGGGAGGAAAGCTAATTGATCCTACACTATTATCGTGTATGGTTGCTCCCTATGTATCTTAGTGCATCTAGACCTCATAGTATTTGCTGTTTGTATGTTGTCACGATACCCAGGCTAAGCCTACTGAAATGCATCTTACTGCTTATAAAGCGGGATTCTTTGATACCTAAAAGGTAACCATCACATGGGTCTGTGGTATCCATCCGAAGACTCTGGCATTGAACTAAAAGCTTTTGCAGTATGCCTGACTATGTAGGAGTCCCTGACACAAAAGGGAGAAGTACAATCTGGTTCAGCTCAATTTCTTGGACATCGACTGTTAGCTGGTCATCCCCAAAAAAGCAAAAAGTACCGCAATCATCCACTACAGGGCTGAATACATCGCCCGTATATCCGGATGCTGTGCTCAAAATCCTCTGGATGCGCTCTCAACAGCGAGACTATGAATTTGCGTTCAATAAAAATACTGCATGTAATTTGTGACAACAAAGTGCATTTGCACTATGCTGTAATAGTGTTTCAACACTAAAGTACAAAAAATACGCAAGCATCCAAGCACATTGATATCCGTCACCACTTTATCAAAGAGCAGGTTGAAAGGAAAGTGTGTTGAGTTGTTTATTTCCGTGGAGACAAAATACCAACCGTCTGACATTTTTAACGAAGGCCTTACCGAGAGTGCGCTTCGCAACACTACTTACCACTGCTTGAGTAAAACAAATGTCACCAGAGACTCTGAAAGAACTCCAAGATGAGTCTGTCTCCGATAAACCACCGTGTTACAACATGTACATTATATTATTAAAAAAAAAAATTTAAAAATTTGTAGCTTAGTGTATATGGCTTTGCAGTTATTTTCAACTGTAACCCGTCTTTAACCCAGAGATTTAGCGTACATTTCAGTGCATTATTTCTTCTACAGACAAGAAGTTGTCTAAGCCCCGAACAATTTTCTAATAAACAACTTGTTTTATCAAACATGTTCGGGTTAACCAAATCAAACATTGTCACGGGTCATCTCTCTTTGAGGATGAAACAGGTAACCTAACAGTTGTTGCGGTCAAACTGACGCACGTTGCTGAATCAATTTGCAGGCAAGAATGACAACGACTAACCGTTTACAAGTTCCAAGACAAGATTTGCTGTCTCAATCCTGTCTGGTATTCCTAAGGTCTTGGCTCAATTGCTCACTTGATATTGTGCTATTTGAACTCACCACATACTTTGAGGGGGAGATTGATACAGTTTAATTCCAATCTAGATCACAACCATCCAAGTTTCATACTTATGATCGGCAGGGAAGAAAAATGGACTTAAAACATGTAAAAACGGATAAATAATGAATCGATGATTCAAAAATGCTAAATCCTATCCTTGCATGTGGCAAAACATCTTTCGATTATCGAACGACGCACCCAGTGTAGGTGGAGCAAAAGTGTTAATGATGATCTAAAATGTCAAAGGTACCAAAAAGTTTGTGTTTAACACAAGTATCTTGAAAAAATGACAAAGAATCTTTATCATGTTCGTGAAAGTGATCTTCTGGAAGCTTGAGGAACGAGATAGTATGTACCAACAGGGAATTCGATTGAATGCTCAGCTGGTCTTCGGACTGCACTCCTCTAGTGAAGTGGATTTTCTATAAATGTACTTGTAACAAGTTTGGATTTCCAAGGCACTTACATATCTTTCGAGATATAATATCAAAACATCATCCAGAAGCATTCAGATTTAAAAACTTTCGTTTGGTGCCCCAAACAATTTTATAAGCACCTCGAAAGTTTTTCAAAATCGTCTATGCCAAGGTCTTCTACAGAACTTATTGTATTAAGAAGTACAAAAACGCTGAAACAGGCATTACACGGTATAGTCAGCAGATAGTACACTGTACCTGACTCCTCTTTACATTCAATAATAGAAAACTTATAGTGTGTTAAGTCATTCGGACATCTGGTCTAGTAGAACGCGAACATTAGGGAATCTGATACTTAGGAATTAGAGGAACTAGCTTGTCACGTCCGTAAAACCTGTCAAGAAGGTTCTGTTAATGAATCCTATCTGATCACAGTGCAAATATTCATACTGTAACATTGATCCTCATCGGAATCAGAGGTTTATGTAACCGACCAGATTGATTATCGTTCTATACTCGGCTCCCCCTTCGAAATATAAAACCTTTGTGTGTCACAAAATGTTTTTTCTAGAACACATTAAGTGGGATTTTTACTTAACAAAATGTTTTTGATGGTGACAAGGCACTTCATATCTTTCGGGATATATTTCAAAACATCATCAGAAGCATTCTGATTTAAACTTTCGTTTGTGCCCCAAACAAATTTTATAAGCACATCGAATGTTTTTCAAATCATTTTTGCCACAGGCCTTCTACGGTACTTAATTGTATTAAGAAGTAATTCAGAGATTGGAAGAAGATACATCATCAAAGCTTTCAAAGATTCCAACAGATATGAGCATGTGAGACTAAAGATCAGCGTATGGCAAAGTCAAAGTGAAAGAAGATCACAAAGTAATTCAGAGAATTAAAGCTTAAACAAGTCAAAGATCAAGATCAAGTCATCACATCAAGTTCTGAAGATCATGATCAAGGTGTTAACGTTTGAATTACCAAAGCACAACAAGTGAAGTACCCTATCAACAACGAGCTAAAGAGACAAGCACGAGTGAGCTAACTTCTCATGACCTCATCTAGGGGGAGATTGTTAGGTTCACATAAATGGACCCGAACAAAGAAGCTTCGGTCACTCGAAGATTCAAGACAAAAGTCTAGCTCGAAAGACAATGTTAATTAATGTTTATTATGTATACGGGCCAAGATGTAAAAAGCCCAAAAGAAAGCCCTCAAAGGCAAATCCTAGTTAGTATAAATACTCCTAGTTTAGTCAAAAATTAGGTTAGCTTCTCCATTATATTTTTCATCTTAAGGGTTTGTAGCAACTTTTTGTTTCTTTAAATCAAAAGTTCTTTAATGTTTAATCTTTTGTGCTATTGATCTTGTGATTAATCTTTGGAATGATCAAGGAATCCTACATGTATTAACCCAAATTATTCTACCGTCGGCTAACTCGACGTCATAACCATGATCTAGAGTAGTTGGGATGATATCCATCAAAGAACTAAATGTGGTAGATATGAAACTTTTATCGGCACCCGTATCAAATAAAATCGAAGCATAACGATTATTTAGAAGGAACGTACCCGTGACAACATTAGAGTTCGGGTTAGTTCCAGCAGAGCCCACAACATAAGCTCTTGCTACAACATTCCCATTCCCGGTCTGATTTCCTTGATTTCCATTCTTCAGCTTTGGGCAGTCACTCCTGAAGTGACCTTGAACTCCACACTCAAAGCAAGTGATACCTCGTGGATTTGTCCCTTGGGTTCTCTGGTTATTGTTGTTGTTGTTGTTATTGTTGTTGTTAGCAGTAGGTCGACCTTTACAGTCACGGGCCGAGTGGCCAATCTTTTTGCAGTTAGTGCACTTTTGAGTACATGGCCCATCGTGGTGATAATTGCACTTGGTACATAGAGGTTTGGTTCCTCCATAAGGCTTCTTATCTCCAGGCCCAGCAGTGTAAGCCCGTGCCACATTATTTCTTTTGAATGGTTGTTGTTGGTTTTGGTTGTTCCTTGAAGTATCTTCAAATTTCCTCTTATTCTCTGCTTGACGTTCAGCTGCAGTGAGCATCTTTTTGTCCATCATTTCAGTAGCAAATTCAATTGCCTCTTGCATTGACTGAGGCTTTGATGCCTTAACACTGCCATGAATCATGTCGGGAAGACCACCGACATACCTTTCCACTTTAGCTGATTCCTCAGGGAACATTCTATCACACATGAGTGCCAACTCTTGGAATCGTTGATTGTAAGTCATCAAATCGGTACCTCTCACCTTTAAGTTCCAATACTCAGATTCCAGCTTTTTGATCTCGCCCCTGGGGCAATATTTATCTGTTATCATCCTTTTCAAAGCCGTCCATGGCATTGCATATGCAACATCTTGTCCGACAGCCCTTACGTGGCATGGGGTGCCTCCCACGAAACACTTGTTTAAGGTCCCGACGCTTGACCCGTCCCCCGAATTTATTGGTCCATGGGGAAGTTCTAGAGGATCCGGGACAACCTCGGGGACAACCTCGGTTGGTATGTCCCCTCCAAAGTAGTGTTTTATACGATGACCATTCACTTTAAAGTTAGGCCCGGAGTTTTGAGACAACTAGACGGTGCCATAAGGAAAAACTTGGACAATGGTGAATGGTCCGGACCAACGGGATTTCAATTTGCCCGAGAGAATCTTCAGTCTAGAGTTGAAGAGGAGAACACGATCACCAACGTTCACGAAGCGGTTTATGATCTTTCAGTTGAACTTTCCTGTGATCACCCGCTGTTTGAATATCAAAATTTGTATGCTTGAGAGCCCAGTAAGCTTTGTGCTCTACCAGTTGAACTTTCCTGTGATAACCCCGCAGTTTGAATATAAAATTGTATGCTTGAGAGCCCCAAAGGCTTGTGCTCTAGCTCGATCGTAGATGACATGCCTTCCCGTACACAGGCTTATATGGAGTACACCCGATGGGTGTTTTGTAAGCTGTGCGGAAGGCCCATAAAGCATCATCTAATTTTATCTGACCAGGAGGCACGATTTTCTCCTACGGTTCTCTCAAGAATACGCTTTAAACCACGATTTTGAACACCTCAACTTGCCCACCTTGTTTGTGGGTGATAAGCGGTGAGAGACGATTGAGTTACTCCATACTTAAGCATGACCTTTTGTAAATTTGGTCATTGCAAAAGTGAGTTTTCCGCGATCAGCTTATGATAGCTCGGGGTGCACCAAATCGAAGAAGAGAGTTTTTCAAAAATTTTGGCAAAAACAACTCGGGCATCATATGGGTGGGGAGTGCTTTTTGCTTCGACCATTTTGACAAATAGTCAACAGCCACGAGTATGTACTTGTTCCCTCTTGAAGACGGGAACGGCCCCATAAAATCAATGCCCCAGATGTCAAAGATTTCGCAATCTTGGATGGAGTTTTGTGGCATCTCATCACGTTGCGTAATTTTTCCTTGACGTTGACAAATGTCACAGTGGGTGACAAAGTCATGGGCATCCTTGTAGATAGTGGGGCAATAGAATCCTGAATCGAAGACTTTTCTTACTGTGTAATTGGCACCATAGTGTCCCCCAGTAGGTCCACTGTGGCAAGCTTGAGAATGTTAAAGCTTCATTGCCCAGAGAAACACAGTCTTATAACTGATCACGCACAGAATCTTAACAGGAAAGGATCATTCCCAATAAATAGTGTTTTGATCACGTAAAGCAATTTATTTTTTTGTTGGGATATGTCATTCCATTAATCACGAAATTTCCCAGCTGGTAGTTTGCAAAATTGCAAAACATGGGGGGGGTACTTTGATATTGAAGAGCAATCGATCCAAGAGTCTCGAGAGGAAAATGCTTCATTATTTCTTTATTATCGAGTTTGTCTTGTTGCGGATTTTCAAGTCTGGACAGAATGATCGGCGGCGAGAGATTCCAGCTCCTTTTTTGTCCTCGAAATTTCAATATCAAATCTTGGAGCAGATAAGATCCACCGCTTGAGTTTGCCTTGCATATTCTTAGCAAAAGTGATACTTTGATGGCAGAGTTGTATTTGGGTTGTGTTCAGTATACACTATGCTTTTTGAATAACAAGATATGACGGAAATTTCTCAAAGGCATACACTACAGCAAGTAATTCTTTTTTCTGTTAGTAGTGTAGTGAGTTATTGAGCCTCGTTCATTAGTTTGCTAGCATATGCTTTTAGGTGAAAGTGCTTGTTTTTTCTTTGCCCGGGAGGACGGCCCCAATTGCGAAGTCGCTAGCATAGCACCATCAGTTCAAAGGCAAGTCCAGTCGGGAGCAATTAGATCGGAGCCTCAGTCAATTCTTCTTTTGAGTGTGTTAAAGGAATCGACACATCTTCAGAAAAGACAAACGGAGTTTTTTACATCAGCAAATGAGTCATAGGACGGGCCTATTTTGAGAAAGTCCTGAATGAATCGCGGTAAAAACGGCGTGCCCAGGGAATACGGACACCTTTGACGGAGTCGGATGTGGAGTTTAGATTACTTCGATTTAGCTCTATCAACTCTCAAGACCAGACTTAGAAAAATTTTATGTCTCGAGAAAACATACTCTTCCTTTAACCATAAAATGGTCTTTTCCCTGATTAGAGACACATTGGATGTCTTCATCACCTGTTTTAACATATTTTCCTTAATGGTTAGGCACGTGGAGAAAGAGTCTCCAAAGACCGAAAAAGTCATCCGATGAATACTTCTCCATCGTTTTTTCAATATATCGTGGGAGATTGCCATCATTACATCTTTGGAACGTGCCCGGAAGCATTGCATAGCCCAAAAGGCATGCGACTCGATAAGCAAAGTTCCGTTACGTTACACATTAATGGGCATGTGATTGTTGTCTTTTCTTGATCTTTTGGGTCAATTGGGATCTGAAAGTAACCGAGAAGCCATCGAGGGGAAACAGTAGTATTCGTTTCCTGTAGTCTTTCGAGCATTTGGTCCCTGAATGGTAATGGGAAAGTGGTCCTTTCGGGTTGGCTTCATTAAGCTTTCTGGAATCAATACATATCGCCATCCCGTGGACCAATCGAGTAGGAATCTGTCATTTTCTTCATTTGTGATGACAGTCAACTTCCTTTTTTAGGTACCTCAGATGCACCGGGATCCCCTAGGCTGTCAGAGATGGGGTAAATCAATCCAGCGTTCAAGGAGTTTTCAAACTCCTTTTTGACACATCGGGTATTTTTTGGGGTTTACCCTTCTCTGATTTGCACAGATGGTTCATAGTCTCTTCCATTAAAATTGTGGAGTACAAAATTCGGGCTTAACACCCTTTATGTCGGAGAGTTTCCAAGCTCTGTTGGACTCGTTTGTGGGACTGAGACCTTTAAATGAGCTGCCTTTTCCTCAGCTTTTAAGTCTTTTGCAAATATGGACAGGCAATTGTCTGTACTTTCCAAATGGTGACTAAGATGGAATGGGTGGCAGTTCCTTTAGTTCAACCTCAGGAGGTTCATCAATGGAAGGTTCAACGGTTTTAGCTTCACAGAGTTTGAGTTCTTTCCTACCTCCAGGCATATATTGTTCATGATTTGGGAGGGGGGGTGGTGGTTCACTGTTCAAAATTGCCTCTAGAATCAGGATGTCCCCCTCAGGATCCTGATAAGTTGGATCAACTTCAGATGAAGTTGGATCATCTTCTAGAGCAAGAAACGAATCTGCTTCTTCCATTAAGAGAAAATCACTGTCCCCGAAAGGAGTGAGAGTTGGAGAAGCAGTAGAAACAATAGGCTCAGAATATGGAGTGGGATTGCCACTCGCGACCACACTTGAAAATCCTAGGACCTCTTGAGAATACTCATCACAAGCCATATCGATGACGTCGATTTTGTTGACCGTCATATGGTTGTAATCAGCTGTATATTTTGAAGTTTGGTCCAGGTTGAATGTGATGGCTTCCTTGCCAACACGAAGGGTAATCTCACCTTCATAAACATCTATCAAAGCATGACTTGTTTTTAAGAAACATCGCCCGAGAATTAAGGGGACTCGGGGGTCTGGTTCAAAATCAACAACTACGAAGTCAGCTGGAAATTGGAATTTTCCCACATTTACAAAGACATCTTCAGCAATACCGATCGGTTCAGTGATTGAACGATCAGCTAGTTCTAATGTCATGCAAGTTGGGGTCAATTCAGGAAGAGATAGACTTTTCCATACAGAATAAGGCATGAGATTAATGCTCGCACCAAGATCGGCCAATGCGTTGCATGTAGTAATCCCCGTAAATTCACATGGAAATCATGAAATTCGGCAGGGTCTCAAGTTTCTTTAGGTAACTTGTTGAGGTATGACGCGGAACAGTTTTCATTAAGGAGTCCTTGCCAATTTCGCTTTATTTTTTTTCTTGTTTCCAATTCAAAGTTTTTAAAGTTGAAAAGCAATTTAGGCATGAGCATCAAGGCATCGGTGAATTGAAGTAATCTCGAAACTTAAATCTCTAAAGATTTCATAAAATTTCTCGATTTGATCGTTAGCTTTTTCCTTTCGCCTTTCATCATTTCTTCGTGATGGAAATGGAATTGATGCTTTAGGAACTGGAGTAACAACAGGAGCAACATTGGGCTCAGGATTTGGATTACGAGTCTGAATTTGAACAACAGGAGGTTGGACGTCTTCGGTGCTTCCGTTATTAGTAGGAGGCATCGTGTCCTTTGTCACCTCGGTGTCATGATTACATGCTTTCGGTCCTTGGATGGGTAACACCATTCGGGTAGTGATTACCTTTTAAATTTCCTTAGGGTTTGGTAACAGTGTTACAGGAAGAGTTAGAACCGGAAGTAGAAGCTTGTTTAGCAGTAACAAATTTTGAAAGGCATGTCAGTCAAATTTTGCATTTGGGATTGCAGGTTTTGAACTTGGTTTGTGCATTGTTTCTCAACTCTGCATCATTTGCTGTGTCATATCTTTCAAAAATCTGTTTTAGACACACGTGTGTCTGGTGAGAAGGTCCTTGATGTGCTATTGGTTGATTAACTACCGGTTGATGAACCGGAGGTTGTTTGGATAATCGGACTTGGTTGAAATTGTTTCCTCTGTTTTGATTGAAGTTATTTCCTCGATTGAATTTTTTTGTCTATTTGCATGAGGATTTGAATGGAGGAAAAACAGGAGGTCGATTTTTGATTTGAGAACCTATCGGAGGTCGATAACCAGAATTAGCTTGGTTGAAATTGGCCGCAGCGGCCTGGGACACATACTCTTGGATATTGTCATGGTACATGTTGCTATTGGTGGCTGGACAGTTTTGATAAGAATGACCTCCCCTACAAGTCACACAAATTTGTTAACCGCTTACGGGGGCGGGGAGCTGGGGTTTTGGTTCTTTCTATCTTGAATTAATGCCCGAAACCAATGTCTTTGCGTGTTCAGCAATCATCAGATGAAAATAGCTGGGGGGTAGAGCTTGTACTTTCATTTTAGCTACACAGCTTTGTTCTTGACTGACGTACCTTAGACTTGCTCCGATTATTTTAAACATTCTCGTGGATTTTGTCTAAGAAGTTTCCCGGCAGCTGAGTTATTGGAATCTTGATCATTTGAGTTAAGGGCATCTATAGTAATGTATCGAGTTGATGCAATTCTGTGAAAAACCCATGATGAGGGGCATTTCCCTTAAAAGATCATTGAAACGAATCCCAAGCCTCATTAAAAGTATCTCCATCAATTTTTTGCGAAATCTCGTTGATTTCATTTCTGAGTTTTGTCGTTTTAGAGGGCGGGACGAATTTGTTAATAAAATTTCGAAACAAGATCATCCATGTTTTCAATCGACGAGGGGGTTTCTTTTTCCAGCAAATCCGGGTGCTCCCTTCGAAGGAAAACGGGAACGAAATGCAATAAGCTTAACCGAACGTATTTGTTACGTTCGGAATCTTCATCGGTAGAAGTGATCTTGTTGAAATAACGGATGTGGATGTGGGTCTTCTTTATCGTGTCCTCAAAAAATGGCTTGTTTGAAAACAAGCATTTATGAAGACCATGCTTGATCTCAAAGTTATTCGCAGGTTGTTTCAGGAATACTTCGCATCCTCGTAACCCATCGGTGGGTGCTTCGAGCAAATTGCGCCATAGTAAGGATATCGGCCATCGCAATATGGAGTATTATCAGTTTTCAAGATTAGATGATTTCACGAGTTTGTCGAACTTGGGTTGTCGACGTCTCGGGCTTGGAACGAGTGCGCATTGACACAAAATAGAAATACAAAAAGAAAATTTACACTATTTTTTTTTTTTTTTCGGCTTTTTCAAAAATATGATACAATTTATTTTAACGGACAAGGAGATAGGACAACTTAAACCAATTAATCTGCTTACTTCACGGTAGCTCTCAAAAAGATAAACTCACAGGTGAGCGGAGGAGTAGGAATAGCGCGAAGCTTATTTCTCCTTTCGGGTCGTAGTTCCTAGGAACAACCCTCCTTATACCCACTTTATAGTTTATTTAACTTTTCGAGGTGAGCCGTACGTCGTAAGAGACACAAAAGGCAAGTTTTTAAATCTTTTGTTCGAGTTGGGAACCAACAAGTTCACCGGAACTTATTATGATAATACCTCAGTTGAGAATATTATATTTTGGTATTTTACCAAGTTGTGAATTTTATTTCTTTTTTTTATTATGGACAATGTTTTTATATTTTTGATTTTCTTTTTTTTTTCTTTTTTGGATTTTTAAATGATAATTATACTAAAAAGAAATGAAAAATATTTTTGTACTTTTTTTAATAAAAGAAAATATTCACAATTTCAAAAACAGATGGTCAAACGTAACGATAAACGGTTGCACAGCCTCCCCGGCAACGGCGCCAAAAATTGATCCGCTCAGACTATACCTTAAAATACATATAATATAATAAAATATCAAATATATAGTAAGGATAGTCTAAAAGCAGAGTCAATGATACCGAGAAGTAGTATAGAGTTTTCTCGGGTCGTAAATCCCCAACGAGGCTGGAATGGTAAATCGATACGAATGAATTGATGGTTTTGAATTGAGAAATGATTTTGATTTTTTTTTTTTAACTAGATAAACTAAAATTAATTAAAGAAAACTAAAATTATTCTACAGGAAGCAAGCAGTGGAAAATGGGAATCTTAAATATACTACGGGAAACAAAAATAGTTATAAGGATAAATCCTAAACTACGGGAGCATAAATAATGGCAAATGAAATCCTAAGAAATCTACGGGGAACATAATTAGGCTAAAAATACTTAACTAAAATAATTAAATCTAATAAACTAAATTAAACATGCAATTATAGACTACCGGGACTTAAATCGCAAGCTAAAACTAAAAATTACAAAAATAAAGTTATAAAATTAATTTTAAAATTTTAATAAATCAAAAATATTCTAACTTAAAATAAAATGTAAAAATTTTCAAAAACGGAGTTCAAAAACGAACAAAACGGTAAGAAACGAAAAATTCGGGCTCGTAAACGGGCCCGGAACTGAAAAAAATACTAAACGATTACTAAAAATTCTGAAATTATATACAAAATACTAGACCTCTATAAGTCACCTACGAAAAATAAAAAACACACCACAGCTTATTCAATAAGCCCGAAAATAATCATGACAGCTTATAGCTTAAAACACCCAAAATGTGTATAAATAAGCCTTGCCCTGATCTATAACGAAAAAGACCCAAGGGCTGCAGTGGTTTAAGAGATGTGGTGTAAAGGGGATGTATTGCTTGGTCCCGGGTTCGAGTCTTGCTCACCCGGACCAAGTATCTTCCCCTTTTTTTTTTTTTTAAACACTAGGGTAAAATTGTAAAATCTAAACTAAAGTGTAGAGCGGGCTAACTTTCTATTAAATTAACACTTTTTGAAAAAGGGTAACCTACACTATGAAAAAAGAGTACAAAACAAACCTACGACATGGCTTATTTTTTAGCATAATAAACAATTGATTTATTTAGCAAAACTCAACATAAAGTTAAAGAACAGCTTATAATAACAACTTTAACAAAGACACGTTTTGACTTTGGTCAAAAGAATAAGCTATAAAATAAGCCTAAAGTTACAGGCAACAATAAAACTTTAAAGCTCAATGTTAAAGATCTTTTTTTTGACTTAAGGTCAAATTAGAGCTAAGAGTTAACTAACATAAGCTAAGCTCTATGTTAACATAATTAAGCTAAAAAAGACAGGAAAAGCTACAACTAAATAGCGTAAAGCCAACATGAAAAAATAAGCAATCCTATACAAATCCTAACTAAAACAGTCAAGGGGTTGAGTTTGGGACTAAAATCAGCAACCAAATAAGCTCTTCAAGGGCTGAAAACCTTGAGGGCTTAATTAAAGAGCTTATAGACTCTTAAAATAAGCAAATAAACATGGGCTGAATTAGCTTGAAAGCTGAGAACAATAAGCTAAAGTCCCCCCTTTTGCACCAGGAGGACTTTAAAGGCAAACTCAAGGGCATATTTGACAGCTATTTTAAGCTGTAATTAGCTCTAAAAATCACAAAATATGCTCAAACAGATTGAGGTCTAAAGCCAAACGGCTTGTGCACCAATTTTGAGCTTTTGAAAATTAATTTTACTTGCTTATTTTTGTGAATGAAAAAGGGCTTTTGGTTTTTTACAAACTGTGACAAAAAAACTTGGTGGTTTTGACTTATAAAGTCAAAAGAACAAAGGCTCTTGACAGCCTTTTTAGACACACAAAACACACCTTTGTTAATGCTTAAACTCAAACCACAAGTGCTTAATCAAATAAGCACTTGTGGGATTCTTAAAAACTTCACAGTTTCAAAAGAGGTTTTAGAAAACCTTGGAAAACAATTTTCCAACTAAAAATGTTTTAAAAACAGCTTAAAAGTGACTTAAAACTTGTGCTTAAACTGACCAAGTAACCATAACCCATGCCAAAACCCTTTTTGACCCGTTTTGGTCTTGTGCCAAACACCCCTTTATTTCAAAACTGTCAAACCAAAGTGGGATTAAAATCCATTTTTAAGCTAAAACTTAAAAAACCTTTTATCTACTTCTACTTATTTTAACCTATTTAAGCTATTTTAAAACTAAAAATACTAGCTTATTAAGGAAAATAAGCTAGTTTCTCAGCTAGCTTA
This sequence comes from Tanacetum coccineum, assembly GCA_026074375.1. Taxonomy (NCBI): domain Eukaryota; kingdom Viridiplantae; phylum Streptophyta; class Magnoliopsida; order Asterales; family Asteraceae; genus Tanacetum; species Tanacetum coccineum. The sequence continues at coordinate 11,416 of BQNB010004586.1, read as the reverse complement.
TTACCCTATTATGACAGAATTTGAGAGATAAGCTAGTATAACACAAATCATCACAAAGACTAAAAACAGCTAACTAATAAGCCTAAACTAATAGGATAACCAATGTTGAAACATAATAAGCTAGTGACATAAGCTAGAAATAAGCCAGAATGAAAATTTAGAAATGAGACCTGGATTTTTGTTGTCGTCAGAACAAGCCCTCTTTCTGAGTGAGTGGCCTAAAAACCCTGTCCTAATGGCCCTTGCCTCTATTCCCTGAGCAATAAGCTCAATAAGCTTATATGAGCTTATTTCTCCAAAAGCGTCAACATCAACACTCAAGAACTTTAAAATGAATTGAACTCAAATTAAACAATAATAAAGAGCTTAAACAAATTTATTAAGCTGAATTAGAGCTTATAGAAAAAAAAAAAAAAAAAAAAAAAAAAAAAAAAAAAAAAAAAAAAAAAAAGAATACGCTCTAATTGAGCTTATTGAGAGCCATATTGAGTAAAAACACTTAAATTTTCATTAAAACTAAAATTTCAATGCATAAAAGACATTAACTATAAAACACTTAAAACTACAATAAAAACTTAATAAAACTTGAATACAACTTGGAATGAAAACTGAATATTTGCCACAATGGCTTACAAGGCTATTTATAGCCGAAAACTAAAACTAGGTCTTCTTTCTTCTTTCTCTTTGTTGATGCTGTTGTGTAGACACACAAATACAGGTGTTCTGTTGTGAGAGAGGTAAAAGCTTTCATCTAGCCCTTCAATCTTTAAAATCAATCCAAGTCGTCGAATTTGGTCTTGGGGGGTGTGGGATTGCCAAGTTGGCAACTTTGTGGCTGGGAAAGGTAGTGGAGGAGGGAAAATGAATATCCAAGGTGGTGGTGAAGATTCATGGGGTAAAAATGGTGTGTAAACACCGTGAGTGTGTTGAGAGGGAAAAACACGCGGAAAAACTGTTAGAGGCTGTAAACCTAGTGAAAGTTTCACTCTTTGGCAAAAATGGCCCCTCATGGTTAATTGTGTGTTTGCACCATTGGTCCTTGTGGTTAAACAACTTTTGGGGACTTGGCAAAACAAGTCCCCAAGAGTTGTATAATTCTTTGCATCTTTCGTCCTTGGTGTACAAGTTAGGGGGTTGGCAGTTTTGCCCCCCTACTTGTTACTTTGAGCAAAGGGAATGTAACACCTTTGTTTGATTCTATGTTGGTTCAACCAACTGAGGAGGAGGGTGACATTTTAGAAAGACAATCTGAACCTCAACCCATACCCTCTCCTCCTCACCCAAGTACAGACCAACATGATACACAGACTAACCCTTCTCCCAGACCTTTACCTACTACTCATATTACTGATTCCATTCCAGAGGGTTCTGGTGGGAATCATGGAGGTCAGTCATCCAGTGATAGATCCCTTTCAGGGAATGAGGGTGGCATGACACTCCAAAGTGTGTATGATCTTTGTATCTCTTTGTGTACACAGGTTACAGATCAAGCCAAAGAAATTAAACACATGAAGGCACATATCAAGAAGCTTAAGAAGAAAGCCAAACCTGTTATCATACACCACAGAGCTTGGATGAAGAGTGTATCCATGAAGCAAAGATTGGCAGAAAAGAAATCTTTGAAAAAATAGTGGATGCAAAAGGAGTCTGTATCCAAACAGGGGAGGAAATCTGCCAAAGCTAAACCTACAGTCCATAAAGATCCAACTTTTAATGAGCTTGATGATGATGCAATTGACTATATGGAGACCGAGGATGCTCAAGATGTGGGGAGGATAAGATATGCAGTGCATGAAGAGAAGGAAAGTGTAGAAAAGGAAGTTAGTACTGAAGATGCACTTAATACTGCTCAACCAAAGGTTAGTACTAACAAGGAAGAAGTTAGTACCGACAAACCAGAGGAAGGTACTGACAAGCAAAAAGTTAGTACTGACAAAGAAGAAGTTAGTACCGACAGACCAGATGAAGGTACCGTTGATCAAAATGAAGGAAGAAGTGCTACTCAGACAGCTCCAACAACAACTCCAACAATATTTGGAGATGATGAAACTATTGCTCAAGTTCTTCTCAACATGAGCCAAGCCAAAGCAGTTTCAAGAGAAAAGGAGAAAGGAGTTGAACTGAAGGATGTAGAGAATATTGAAAGACCAAGGCCTACTTCAACAAGATCTCTCTTAACTTTAAAGCCTCTTCCAAAGATTGATCCCAAAGACAAGGGCAAGAAAAAGATTAAAGAAGATGAATCTGACACTAAATCAGAAGACGTCAATGAAACTAAAAAGAAGTTTAAGATGCTTCCTCATGATGAGGAGATTGCAAGAAAGATGCAAGAGGATTAGGAAGCAGAAGCAGAAAGGAAAAGATTAGCTGAAGAAGAAGCTACAAATGCTGCTCTTATACAAGATTTTGATGACATCAAAGCAAGAATTGAAGCTGATAGACTTCTAGCATTAAGGCTTCAAGAGGAAGAGAGAGAGCAGTTTACTATGGAAGAAAGAGCAAAAATCATTCATGATACAATTGCAGCTTAAAGAAGGTTTCTTGCAGAACAAAGAGCTGTTGCTATCAGAAACAGACCTCCTACAAGAACTCAGCTCAGAAGTCAGATGATGACTTACTTGAAATATGTTAGAAACAAGAAACACTCAGACTTGTAAAATAAAAATTTTGAAGAAATACAAGCTTTATATGAGAAAGTGAAAAGGTTTAATGAAAGTTTCACTATTATTGGTTCTGTCAAAGATGAAAAAGTGATTAAGGAAATGAATGAAGGATCTAGTGATCCTGACAAGAAGAAGAAGTTTGTCAAGGAAGATGTCTCAGCTAAGGTACATGCAAAGCAAGATGTAGCAGAGCAGGGTACAAAAAAGAGAAAAGGTGGTCATGTGAAGATGATTGCTAGGAAAAGGAAAAGACCACAACCAGATGTGGATAGTGATGATGAACACAGAAAGTGTCTAAAGATTGTTACATTTGAAGGTACCATAGATAGTGAAATAATGGAGAGAAAATTTGTCATTGCTAGGTTGAACAAGGTATCATCACCAGATGGAGACTATCTTGTTATCTACAGAGCCAATGGGAACTTCAGGGCATTCAACTATCTATTGGAGGTACTACATATCTTTGACAGGCAAGATTTATTTCACTTGTATGACTTGGTGATGAAGCAGTACTCAGAAGTCACACTAGAAGGAATTGAGTTGATTCTTTGGGGAGATTTGAAGATAATGATGGAATCCTCAACAGAAGAAAATGATCAAAGTGACTTCTAGAACAATCAACAAAATTGGGAGATTGTCAGATGGAGATTATACAAAGCTTGTGGAGTTTACATATTAGAGCTTGAAGATGGGACAGTCATCCATATGTTGGTTGAAAGAAGGTATCCTCTCTCCAAGGATTTGCTGCAAAGAATGCTTGATTTTGGATTAGAAGTTGAGATAGAAAGTACTGCTGCATTAGATTTGATAAGGTTCATTAAGCAACAGCTTAATGAAGAGTAAAGATGAAATGGAATTGAGAAGGGTTTGAGTGTTGGCTAACCACCACACAACAAATGGTCATCAGTTCACCATGCTTAATAGGCATAAGAACTGGCTAGTCCATAAGCAAACGGCTTGTGGTAAAGACTTCTCAAATCCGTTTATGGTTGACAATTTACCAAAAATTGTAGGGTTCTCAACTCACCTTGCTTCATGGTTAAGAGTTGGCTAGTCCAGGATCAAACAGTTCTTGGTAAAGACTACTCAAATCTGTTGATAGCTGATAGTTTGCTAAAAACTATATGGTTTATCAATGCACCATGTTATGGCAATGAAGCATTGGCTAGTCCAAAAGCAAACGGTATTTGGTAAAGACAAATCAATTCCGTTGATGGTTGACAGTTTACCAAAAACTATATGGTAATATTAACGTCACCATTTTTTTTCAATAATGAGTTGACTTATCCAAGAGCAAATGGCTACTGGTAAGGGAAATCAAATCCGTTAATGGCTGGTTAGTTTGCCAAAAAAACTACAAAGCCAAATAGTTGGATTGGTTTTGGGGGGGGCTGAAAAGATGTTGCTGTGTTGCTGAAAAGATGTTGTTGTTGAAGACGTGTTGCAGAAGGATAGCAAAAGATGTCAAAGATTATTAAAGATCAAGATCAAGATTTGACAAAGTGTTTGGATACATCCTCCAAGAACTTAAGAAGAATAAACCAAAGAAACATGAAGTTAAACAAGTTCAACAATCATGTTTAAGGGAGGATTGTTGGGAATTATACATTCCTGACTTAGTACCGTTAGTTATATACTTAGTACCGCTAGTAATAGTTAGTACTGACAATACAAAATGTTAAGTACTACTCAGATAGTTAGTACCGTTAGTATAAAATAGTTAGTACCGTTTAAGAGATATGCATGAGATATTATAGGAAAAGATATGCATTATCTTTTACGCATTTTGTAAGCCAGGATTAGGGTTTTCCTTGGTGTATAAAAGGAACCCTTACGACATAGTTAGAGATATCAGTTTATTGTCAATCTCATAATTAGCAATCAATATAAAAGCTTAGTTATCAATATTCATTGTTCTTCTTTGCATTATAAGTTAGATTCCGCATAACTTATAGTTTTCTTAATCATTGTTTCTCATGTAGTTTGTGTGAATCTATTCATATTAGCTACAACCCTTAACAAGGTAGTAAGATCCATATCCAAAGGGATCCACACCCTTTTCCTTCATTTTGTCAAGATAGCCTAACATGTGGTATCAAAAGCCAAGGAATTTTTGGTGATTGTTGTGTGATTTTTTTAGTATTTGTTGCGTCTTTTTGGTACCGAGCACACAAGAATTTTTTTTTGTGTGTTTAAAACCATAAAGGTTTCATTTTTATGCATCTTACACATTAGTATTAGCTAGTTGTACAAGTGGTTCCTAGAAAAACATCAAATTTTATATCTTTTATAAGGTTTTTGTGTAGTTCAAAAGTTTTTGGTCAAAATCTTGATCCGAAAAAGTTTTGTGTTAAAAACCTTAAAGTTTATGTTTTTATGCTTCTACTAGGCTTAGGAAGGTAAGTTGTATAAGAAAAATCAATCAAAATCGTCAAAAATTATGTCTTTTAGTGATTTGAAGTTTTTGAAGACGGCTATTTATACCGACGGTTTCAAGACGACGGTTTATACGGTTTGAAGACGGCGATTATACGTATTGAAAATTCGCGATTTTATACTTTTCAGAGAGCGCGATTTATACGTATTCAAGAGCGGCGAATTTATACGGATTGTATTTATACGTATTCAGAGACGGCGATTTATACGTATTGAAATCCGGCGATTTATACGTATTGAAATCCGGCGATTTATACGTTTTCAAGACGCGATTAATACGTATTAAAAACCAGCGATTTTATACATTTTTCAGAGATGACGATTATACGTATTTACAGAAGGATATTTATACAAATTGAAATCTGGTGATTATCTTTTTCAAGAGAGGGCGATTTATATACGTATCAGAGACGGCGATTTATATGTATTGAAATCTGGCAATTTATCGGTGATTTATACGTTTTCAGAGACGGGAATTTATACGTACTGAAATCCGGCGATTTATACGTTTCGGCGATTTATACGTTTCGGCGATTTATATGATCCAACGATTTATACGATCCAGCTATTTATACATTCCAGCTTTTTATACGAAGTCTTAAAGGGCGTTTTTTATACACAGTCTAAAGGAGATTTATACCATTACCTTAGGTGATTTATACATTGAAATTCTCAAAGACTTAAACTTTATCTAATTTTCACAGTTTCTTCTTGATTTAGTAAAATCCCGTTAAAGAATCATTTATTTCTCGGTTTAAATCATAGAATTGTAAAATCCTATGAAATTGAACTCCATTCTCATAATCACCAATCACTAAAATGATCCTTGCTTATCATTTCACATCACTTTTGCAATGTCGACTCAACAAGACATTTATGTTGCTGGTTCCGAAAATCGTCCACCTATGCTTAACAAAGACAACTATGTTCCATGGTCTTCTCGTCTTCTTCGTTATGCAAAGAGTAAACCAAATGTAAAGTTAATCTACAACTCCATTATGAATGGTCCATATGTCAGACGAATGATTCCTAAACCAGGTGATCCAGACCGTAAAGTTCCTGTTGCTGAAACCTTTCATGAGCAGACTGATGATGAACTTACTAAAAAGGAAGTAAAGCAAATGGAAGCTGATGATCAAGCCATTCAGATTATTCTCATGGGTCTTCCTAAAGACATATATGCTGCTGTTGATAGTTGTGAATTTGCTCATTAAATCTGGTTACGTGTTTAGCAAATGATGAAAGGTTCTGATATTGAGATTCAAGACAAAAGGCTAAGTTGTTTAATGAATGGGAAAGGTTTACTTCTACTGATGGGGAATCGATTGAGTCTTACTATCATCATTTTTCAAAGCTAATGAATGATTTCAAAAGAAACAAACACTTTCCAAAAAAGATTGCCAGTAATCTCAAGTTTCTAAACAACTTACAACCATAATGGAGATGACATGTTACCGTTGTTCATCAAACAAAGGATTTACATGAAGTATATTACACTCAGTTGTATGATTTCTTGAAATACAATCAGGCGGAGGTAAATGAACTAAGGGCATAACGACTTGCAAAAACACATGATCCATTAGCATTAATGGCACAATCTCAAAACCATTACAACTATCCAGTGTTTCACACAGATCAACCATCACCAAGTACCTACATGCAACAACCACTTCCCAACAACAATAACTTCAACCCACAACCATCATTCAACATGAACTACATGCAACAACCAATGCCAAATCCCGAAGACATTACAGATCCTACAACTACAATGAACATGGCACTTGTTCTGATGGCTAAGGCATTCAAACTAAACTACTCAACACCAACCAACAAAAACCAGAGAATTTCATCAAACCCACGCAACAGGCAGATTACACAACCGGGTATGAATATGGATCAAGACAAACAGATGCAAATGGTTGGAGGAATGGTGGGAATCAGTTTAGACAGTATGTTGGGCAGGAAGATGGGAATCAGAAGGGGTATAATGCATTACATAATGTTAGGAATCAGGTTGTTCAGAATACAGTTCAGAATTCGGGTGTTCAGAATGTTAGAAATCAAAATGGGCTTATTGTTGTTCTAGGGATTGTTAATCAGAATCCGAATAGGAATGGTAATGTTGTAGTAGCACGGGATGAGGGTAATGCAAACGGGAATAATGGTAATCAGATTATGTGTTACAACTGCAGAGGATTGGGTCATCTTGCTAGGAACTACACAGTCAGACCAAGAAAAAGGGATGTTGCCTTTCTTCAGACTCAGTTGCAGATTGCTCAAAAGGAAGAGGCAGGGATCCAACTCCAAGCTGAGGAATTTGATTTCATGGCTGCTGCAGGAGATCTTGAAGATATTGAGGAAGTCAATGCTAACTGCATTTTGATGGCTAATTTGCAGCAAGCATCGACATCGAGTACTCAGACTGACAGCGCTCCTGTCTATGACTCAGATGGATTAACTAAGGTACATAAATATGACAATTCTTATAATAAGGAGATATTTAATATGTTCACTCAAGAGGATCAGTATACTGATCTACTCGAGCCTATTCCTGAACCACACCAAGCTTAGCATAATGACATCAATGTTATCTTTGCGGTTTCTAGTGTGGAACAAAGTGGGGGAACAGTAGAACAAAATCCTACTACTGTTGAGGAAACACATGCTTATTTTGAATCATTATATAATAATTTGGCTATAGAAGTTGAGAAAGTCAACACAGTCAATCGCAAGTTGAGAGAAACTAATACTGATTTGACCACTGAGCTTGCTAGATATAAAAATCAAGAAAAGCATTTTGAAATTAGTCAAGAAAAATATGACAAACTTGAAAGTGTTATCAAAAGTCTGTTTATCAAGAGCAATGTCTTACTAAAAAGATAAATGCACTTCACTTAAGTTTTGGTAAACAAATAACGACTTTGAATGAGGAAATTGCAAATTTAAATAACCAGCTTTCAAAAGAAAAGTCAACTGTTTCTTCTTTTCAAGAAGAAAAGAAAAAGTTGAAGTCTGATTTTAAAATTCATGAAGACGAGCTTCTTGATAAACAAATTCAACTTGAGAATAAAATAAATGAATTAGATAATATTTTGGTAAAAACGGGTCAATCAATTCAAACGATGTACATGCTTTCACCTAAGCCAGACTCGTTTTACCACACCGAACTGAAAATGGCTTTGGGTTATCAAAATCCTTTTTATCTCAAGCAAGCTCAGCAGAAACAACAGAGTTTGCATAATGGCAAAGTTCTATTAGAAAAGCATGATCCTCCTGCTGTGTATGATTCAGAGGAGATACTGCAACTTGCTCAAGAGAGTCGCCTAAAAATGAAACAATTGAACAAAGAAATAAAACCAGCAAATTATGCTAAGATCAATCATCTTTCAGGGTGATGTGTCGTTGTGTGGTGTTTATTTATGAAAGTTCATGTTTTAAATTTATATTTTGCCGACTTAACCAAAAACAACACTTTAACAAGCAGTGTACCCGGTCGGTGGTAGATTCGTGGTAAGTAGGGTGTTAAACACTTGAAGCGAGGTTAAATCTCTCAATTTATTAATATTTTGGTTTACTAATCTAAGTTAATTCTAATCTAAGTCAAACCTATGCTAATCCTATGTTAGTTCTAATTCTAATTCCAACAGGTAAAAGAGGGGTTTTCAGCCTGAGAGACTGGCACGAGTTTGGTGGTGACTACAATCAATTCGAGACTCTTTAACCTACGCAAACATATTAACAGAAGATAAAAGAGCGGTCAAGCCTTATGATAGAAAACTGTATTAGCCATCATTAATCCGATTAGAAGTTGGTTTGTTTATTCAGTGCAATGATTGCTTATCTAGAAGTGGCATATCATTCTTAAGACTTAGGCGGGACTTCTTTCTAAGACCTAGACACATTAATTATGTCACAATTAAAGCATCCGCATAAAGCATCCTTATTTTTTGATTATAATCTATCTTAGGGATTAAAGCAATGGTGATCTTGTTAAACCCTAGCTCATAGAGACTTTACCCACTTACTGCTTAACGGCGATTTATACACTAGTAGTCCACTAACCAAATCTTTACCAATTAATTAGAACGTATTCGTTGATCCCAAGGGTCACCTACCGGTCCAACTAAGCTCACAATCTAAAGGCAAAGATAGGTCATTAATTGTGATCCTATTGGTCTAGATGTAGAAATTACTATATGGAGAGCTATCCCGGCATCTAGATTACTTGGTCCGTATCACTAGATCCAGTTGAATGATAGGTCGCATATTAAAGCACATAAACAAGTATAAATTGATAAACATAAACAAGCATACAATGATAAATTAAGCAATCGAGATATAAACAAAACCAAACATTCAGATCTTCATAATAATGGCTAATACCCGAAGGTATTAGCCTTCAAACATCATAATTAATATAAGAGTAATGGCTTAGCCAAGGTAAACTAACCGAGTTAACAAATGATACCAAAAACTAAACGATTACAAAAGCATAAGAAATTACACATTGTCTCCTATGGATTAGAATGCGTTGCAAGACCTCTTCTGCTCTTTTTCTCCTCTGAAAATCAACTTTTATGGTTTAGGTATCGAGAATATGATTTAGCACACTTAAAAATCATTTTAAAGTTTTCTATTTATAGGGTCTGGAGTCGGTTCGATATTGCGTATCCAATGTCTTGGATATGGCGTATTGGGGTTTCTTGGAGTAGGGACCACATTTGATATCTTCCAAAATATTCACATACTATATCTCCAATACGGCGTATTGGTCTTCTATAACAACCCAAAATTTTCATTAATGAAATATCTACTTATTATATTATGATCACATTTGTATGGGAAATTTTTCGCTTTATTACATTATATTATGTAACATTATTTACATAGCAAACTAAACGAGTTCATACAACCTATCTATGCCATCTATATCTATATTTATATCATGTAAACCTCCTAATATGTCAAGTCAATATCTTAATAACATTTTTACCAAGTACATTATTTATTTAAACGTACTTTTCAAAGCGTTATCTCAAAACAAGCATTAAACGTTAACGTTTACATCAAAACCCTAATTCTAAAACCCTAATTCATCTATCCTTAAACCAAAATCATAAAACCATAGCAAACCCATTACACCTTTAAACTAATTCATAGTTTTCAAGAAATATGATTGGTTGAAAAAACATAGGATCTGAGAAAAATCAATAGGTTTTGGATATTTAATGAAAATACTAAGTTGTAGCCTTATGTCTTGTGATCATTTTTCCGGTGGACTCAACCCGATTCGATATCGGATGAATTAGTTATAGCCGAAATGGCAAAGGTGCGCAAATTATGTACATCTGTAGTAAATGGCTGTTATCTCCAAATTTTTGTATAGTAACCCCTAAATATGTAAAACTGAAAGTTGTAGAGGACTCCAATATCTAACCATGTTCATTGGTTTGAGCTTCATCGGAGTTACGGTTTGTAAATGGCAACCGTTTTACCGAGACTGATGTTGGCTGTCCAAAAACAGCCATGTATAAATCAAACCAAACACCCCTAAAACGTCTAGAACCACCATGATATCATCACACCCTCACCCTAGAACCTCCATGACATCTCCATAGCATCTTACAAGTACCTCAAACACATTCCATGGCCACCAAGAAGCTACATCATCACCTTGTTGTTTCATTTCTAGCCAAACACACAAACACCTCAAAATCCTTCCACCTTTCAATCCTAGCTAGTTCTAGCTTGTAAGACTCACCTCCTAGCCTTCCATAGTCACTAATCTACAGCTCCTAACACTTGTCCACCAAGGAAACTTGGTCCCTAAGTGTTTCAAGTACTATAAATAGGCATACATACATGTTCTTTCAAATCATCCCCCACATCTCATCTCATACCCTCAAATGGAATTCTAACATTTCCATAGCAGCAATAGAAGATCAATAGAAGTCCCTAAGCTTAGAATAGAAGCCAAGAAGCAAGAAAAACAAAGCCTTGAAGTCGTTACTAGGCGTACGAACCCGAAAACCCCATTTCGACCCATTCTAGCTCAAGTAAGCCTAAGATCTTGTCCTATAAGCTTATAATCTGTATATGAATGTTCATAATACTCTTAAGATCGTGTATGAATTCTTGTTTGAAGATTTAAATCCTCAAACCCATGTGTTTTTTATAAAAACCCTAAAAATGACCCATTTTGATTTTCTAACTTACGAATTCGTTTTCTAAACTTTTGTTACGTTAAAACATCTTATTTTTTGCTTATTTTAATAAGCTATAACATGCAAATATCATTTAGAGTCTTAAAATAA